>JAQMYL010000020.1:13874195-13887565 GCA_030014365.1 Clarias pachynema
CGGGGGGGTCGCGTCATTTCTCCTGCACCCCATGCACCCCAGCCACCCCCCCCCCCCAACCCCCCCCACACACATACAATATTCTGGACTTTATACATTTGATACATTCACTTACACACTGAAAATATTGTATACAATTGTAAATATTGGTGCAGTGTCTATTTTCCATGATTGAACCGCGGTCCGTTCATATCTGCGGAAATTCGTAACTCGGATGTTCGTAAGTCAGGGACTACCTGTATTGGTGTTGGCTTGGCATAATGTCCCGACTATTTCCGGATGCCAGGACGATGATAAGACTGTTTGGAAGAGTCATTTTAACAGGCTTCTCTCTTTATTGTTTGCTTGACGAGGTTTTGAGCTTCGTAATCCCGTGACTGAATGATGGCAGGCAGACAGAAACTCTAAGGAAATCATTTTGAGGAAAAAAAAAAAGGTCCTCTGGTTCAGTGCCTGCTCACAGTGCGACTGCACGAGTATTTGTGTTGGGTACTTTAACCTAAAGACATGCTCTGACTGGTGATATTTCTATCAGCACGCAAACACAAAGTAATAACCAGGCCCGCTGAATCCTCTTTAGGAACAAGAGAACATACATATCTACTTTCTAGATATTTTCTTTATTTCAAAGCAGAGCAGCAGAAAGAGATCTCGATATGTGATCTCAAAGAGATCTCAATATGTATTTCAATATGTGATCTCAAAGAGAGCTTAATATGTATCTCTGATATCGAAAGATATCTGTGCCATATTTTACAGAATCAGGGTGAGTCTTTGGCTCAAAGGTGGTGTGGACGAGCTGCCCAGAGTGACTGCTAGATATTAGGACCAGTCAAGCGGATCATTAAGAGCTACAAATGTAATGTCTATACAGTATATATATATATATAAAGTATATGAAATGTTTTTTGACTTCTGTAGCATTGCCAAGGAAACCATGCAAATCTCTTTATCATCTTCCTCTGAAGTTCGACATATAACGGTCCTGCATTATTCCTACACCGAATGAGTGACTGAGAGACAATGAAAAAAGGCTTCTCTTAAGACCTAGGGCACTAAGACGGCCATGTTGTTTAATGTAATCTGACTTCACTGTTCTATAAAGGTTAGAGGAGTCAGCTCTCCTTCTGCTCAGCGCCTGATAATGAATCAGGGAAATCACATTCATCAGCAGCTGTACAATCCACAGTAGAGGAGAGCGCGTTACGGCGATTTATCTCCAGAAAGACTTCAGCGGCGCTGTGCATCATAAACACAAATATTAATCAAAGAGCTCCGGAAGCCGAGCGTTTGGTGTGAAGAGACGGTTCACATCCAGAAGACCGATTTGTGTTTTGCATTCGGAAACTGTTCACCAGATCTAACGCGGTGGTTGAAGGTTACGCAAGCAGGGTGTGTGTAGGTTTCTGAGTGTGCGTACAGTACGTGTGTGAGACAGAGAGAGAGAGAGAGAGAGAGAGAACAAGTGGATAGTGAAGTGGTATGCAGCTCTGCTGATTGACATGACGATAAAACTGGATTCTTCACGCTGCGGCTTTGACCGCACAGCTCATTCCACTGGACGCACACTGATGTCTCGCAGGGGAGCAATCGATGAAGACGAGAGACGGAAGGAGAAATGAGTGAAAGACGAAAGGGAGGAGAAAATTAAAAACAAGAAGGCGAGTGAGCGAGAGAGATAAAGGCCGTATAGACAGAAGGATGGAGAAAGTGGAAGATACGCTCTGCCATGATGAGTGATCGGTGTAATTATTTTAAATCACCCACGTATTGAGACACTCAGAAACTAGCATGGCCGTATTCGAGTTCTCAGAGCCAGCCATCTTGTTAACTGCTGCCTGTCCCGGGGACTAACTGCCTGCTCGGCTGCAAAGATTTTCCTTGATTGAACACTAAAAGGTTTAGTGGACGTCTCCCTGTGGGAAATGCCATGGACGGGCAAAAAAAGCCCAGATACGATTAGGTTATTACAAACCACATGAGTGTTATGAGTGGCTTAAAATAACACTCATTAAGACTTTGATTAAAAAGCGCCGTCACATCGTAGGGAAAGGTGCAGGACGTGACCATGTCTGAGAAGAAGGTTAAGCTCTTACTGTAAAAGCACACTTTTCATATTTATGTGTAAGGTGTTTGTTGTTTTTATCCTGCCATCTTTTACTTTTTAACCTAGAAACCAAGGATGAAATTATTAAACCTATTTCCGTTCAAGTGACAAATAGTCTTAGTCTTGGTAGGTGATTTTGTATCAGTTTAAGATTTAAACTGAAACAACTAAAAAACTTTCTAGAAATAGTTAAATATACTGTAATAAAAACTACTCAAAAATATGGATAGATTGAAGACGAAGATGCTACTCGGGTCAAAGTTCAAACTATCTGCAAGATCTCCTGCTGTAGTGACATCCTCCATCCAAAAAAAATAAAAATAAAAATACCTGAGCTTCCATGCTGCGTGGTCTCTGTTTCAGAATAACAATAAGATGAGATGCTGCTTCGTCCACACAACCGCATTTAAAGAACTCCTTAAATTGTGCATTATTATTATTATTTATTATTATTGTGTACAGTGGAACCCTGGATTACGAGCATAATTCGTAATCGTTCCGGAAGCAGTTCAAAACACTCATAAACCAAATCGAATTTCCCCATAAGAAATAATGGAAACTCAAATTATTCGTTCCGCAGCCCAAAAAATAAATACATAAAAATAATTAATACAAAATGTTAACTAAAAATAAAACAAATTAACCTGCACTTTACCTTTAAAAAAAGTAAAAATAATCCGGACAGATAAGTGATTTCCCTTTATGCACGCAGGCGCTGTGTGTGTGTGTATTTGTGTATGTATGTGTGTGTGAAGCTAAAGTAAGAGGAGAGGAGGAATCAAACTCTCCCCTCTTCTCGTTTTACACAGTAACACTTCCTCCTCTTTTATTTATATATAATATTATTAAGCTTATTTCAAGTCAAATTTCCCTAAAACTATAAGTGAAAAGTTGTTGTTCTATTGGCGGAGAATTTTGCTAAAACTAGTTAAATTATCAGCCAATAAAACAACTTTTTTCACAATTTTTGTGATGTAATATTTGTCATGAAAATTAAATATTAAAACTCTCTATGTATGATCATCTACGGGCTATAAATAACAGCGATTAGCAAGTTTGCGTCATTTTTCGTGCTTTTCGCAACGACCAAGAGAACAGTTCAAGCACAGCTTTTGACATATTTAAAAAATAAGAGAACTGAAGTTATCATACATACACACAAATCCTCTTTTCCTGATGAAAACGAAGGATTCGGTTTAACACGGGGGTTTTCGAAATGACTGACAGCTTTAATTATGATAAAAGACGCGTTTTTACCCAATGTGTGTAATTTCATTCTCAATTTTAAGAGGTTTTGTTTTTTCATTAGACTTTGTGGCTCCACCTACATGCTTGAGTGCAAAGGGTTAAAAATTGATTTTTAAATTCCATAATAGTAATTTGTGTGTGTGTGTGTGTGTGTGTGTGTGTGTGTGTGTGTGTGTGTGTGTGTGTGTGTGTGTACAAGAGAGAGTGAGACTGGTATGAAGTCATACAAAACTACAGTGCTATTAAATTTTATTATTTATTTACTAATGTTTATGCAGATTCTACTCTTATAATCCTCACCAGATGAAAGCTCAAATGATAATTGTATGTTTAAATGTACAGTATGAGTTTTGTTTTAATAGCTCCAGGTTGATTTAATTAAACTTATATTTTGTTAATAAGACTTAAAAAAAAATATTTCACATATTTTACAATTATTTTGTATGGGTGACTATATTCAAAATATTTTCACTTGGCAAGATATAATTATTTTGCAGTATTATTTCTATTTCCTTTAATGCAGTAGTGTACAATAGTGATTATATTGGACTCTCAGCCTCCTAACACTCAGTATGACTGCAGATCAATCCCTATTATCTGATATCATGGGTTCCCTGTTGTTCCTCTCTAGGTTTCTTCCTCGTCATCGCAGGGAGATTTTCATGCTCACCGTCGCCCTCGGCTTGCTCATCTGGAAGTATCTGATCATTTAGCTTTGTACATATTTTCTTACGCATTTCATACTCATTTCCCCAATTTTCTTTTGATTCTGTAAAGCAGCTTTTGCACACAATGACCGTTTTTAAAAGCGCTATACAAATACAATTGAATCTAATTAAACTGATAAATGTACTTTGGTATGTTCTTCTATCAGAATATAAAGGATTATTCTATCATAACTACGTCTGGAAAAAAACTATTTATTATGGAAACGTTTAATACTTTCTTGAATTACTGGATAATTAACTAGGGTTAATTATTAACATCTTGGCATCAACTGCATAAATCATATTTTAAAACACACTAGCGTGTGCTATCTACATTATAAAGACAGACAAAGTGGTGTTAGAGAACGTAGCGCTTGATCTTGATACTGAATCACTTACTTTCTTCTTTGCCAACAGTTCACTCGGGTAGAAGGAATAAGAAACGTTCAGGAAATACAAATTCTTTTTGCATATTTTTAAAATACAGGTCAAAGCGGGCCTTTGATTGTGCAGAATAACAGAACACGGTTATAAGAGTCAAAACTGCCTTTATTCCTCTATATAATCCCCTGCTACACTAATGCACTTCTCCCAGTGTTTCACTAGCGCCTGGACACCATCAAGGTGGAAAGTTTTCTCAGTACGCTGGAGGCATGATCAGACCGCCTGCTTCGTGTCTCAAACACTGGCCTCCCAGGAACTCCTGTAATGGCCCAAACATGTAGAAATGGCTTGGCCGAGTTCCTGTAACGTGCAAGCGATGCTGGTGAACTATTACAGACAGATGCGTCTCTTCTGCAGGTTTGTGACGAGTTATCTGTCGATTTTCAATGATCGGGTGTTGAACTCGCCGAACGATCACGGGAACATCTGCACTTGACTCCGATCGTTATTTCTGGAACCACTGAAATGTTTTACTGTGGCTAAGACTCTCATCATCACCTTGTGTCTTTGAACTCTTCTGTAAATGTCTTCATCACAAATCCCGGTTTGACTTGAACATGGCTGCATCAGTACTCTTACCTTTTGGTATCTTAGTAGGTACAGTAAGTACATTATTTTTAGCATTCGCCGTACCTCATAGAGTATTTCCGTACAATACAGCTGGTGGTGACGTGGGAAATTTATAGACACACAGAGACAATCATTTACGAAAGAGAAATCACTGGGTGCAGTCTGGTGGATGCGAGATAATTAAAACTTTCTACCGCTAGCTTCGGCGCGTGGCTGGTTCGAAAGTTCTCTAATGAATGATGTGCGTCAGTGAAGGAACAGCTGGATGAGCCATCTGCAGGATGTGGTGCGGTGATCATGAGAGCTGAGTGATGGGGATGGATGCGGGAGTGACATCGGTGAAGGTGCGTGTCAAACAGAGACGGGGACGAGACGAGACCCTGCTGTGGAACCCGCGGAGCTCCAGCTGGTCTCGGCACCGGCGTAAAAAAAACAAAAAACAAAATTTGAGGAAGTGGAATCTTTGGTTTCTAACAAGCAGCAGTCGGGGACGTGCGGAACGATGCAGACAGACGAGTCCGCTTTTATAGCACGGGAGACATAATGTGTGTGTATGTGTGTGTCTCTACTAAAGATCATCCACTCTGACTCATTTCCTTAGCTGACAGTCCTGTGTTTTAAAGCCTTAAAGTTGGAAGATTTTTGTGTAGCAAGTCGACAGCTTACTATGATTAATTAGCTTGTGTTTCACACGAGTGAGCTGATATTCAGCCCTGATTTTAAACAGCAGGCTTTGTCCATATTTATCAGGGAAATTAATGAGAAACGTATGCGGACTGTTACGGTCTCATTGCATCTTGTACGTTTTAAAAAGGAAACGTTTTGGGATCCACGCGGCGTGTGCAATCTGTCCGAGTTACGGCGCGTTGTATCGCACAAGGGTACTTCAGTGACCTCATAAGAGACAAAAAAACAAAAACGCCCGACATAAAAGTGTTCACAGAGACTAGACAATCTAAAATAGAGACACTAGGCTTATCTAAGCTCATACAGTATATATGGAACGGAGCTGTAGATACTGTATGATCAGCCTTGTCCTTTACCGATAATTAGGTCTTGTCACGCTCATTCTGCCACCTGGACACACTACAGTGAAGAAAGGCTTTTTTTTTTTTTTTTCAGCAGAAGTAATGACTGTAAAAAAGCAGATGATGATGATGATGATGATGATGATGCACTTTTGTCCAGAACCCCTGGTCATTAGACCAGAGGATGAGGGTGTGGTGATCACCTGTATCCTGCTCTGCTCCAGGGCGTTCTCCAGCTCTTGCTTGGCAGCCGCAGTCTCCTGCTGATGAGTCTGCCGCAGGTGCTCTATAGCCGAGGCGTGGAGATGATTAAGCTCTGAACGCAGGGACGCTACGCAAAGAGAAAGGGAGATTATTCCTCTGAGGTGAATCTCTACATTATATTAAAAATCATCAATCACTGGAGTTCTCACGCACAAAAGTCAAGTCCAAGAAGTAATTGCTTTTATTCTAACAATAGCAGTTTTCTCCCTCCGTCTCTCGTTTGCGATGTACAGTTTCTCAAAGTCACAGGGAAAATCGCGTCCGTGAGAATTTTAATTAAAATCTGAAGCCGCACACCACGGGTGCTCCGTGACGCCGCGGTTTTAGACGTGAACTTGCAGGGCTACAGTAACTCACAGATGTGCACTTGTAATGTTTAAATAGTTTTTTTCTAGAGATGTAATACTCAAAACATTTTTACCAACCCTTCAAATTTCTTCATTTCAATGTTTGTTTTTTTCCTGGCCTGGATATAAGCTCCACCCCCACCATACATAAAGAAATATTCTTCCTTGATCTTGTTGTTATCACTCACTCACTATCCTGTATCCAGTATCTCAGGAGATTTAGGGCAAGAGACAGGGTTCCAATCCATCACAGGGCACACACACATACACACCCACTCATTCACACACTACGGGCTATTTGGGAACGCCAATTATACTAATCTGCATGTCTTTGGACTGTGGGAGGGAACCGGAGTACCTGGAAGAAACCCACCAGGCACAGGGGAGAACTTGCAAACTTCATGCACTCAGATCCTGAGGTGGGAATCGAACCCGGAACCTGGAGGTGCGAGCCACAGTGCTAACCGCTAAGTCAACATGCCACCATCTTGTTGTTATCTACACTCCCACGTTCAATATCCTGAAGTCAGGTTCCTGTCTGTGTGGAGTTCTGCGTGTGCTTCTTGTGTCTAACCGGCAGTTCTCCAGTTTCCTCTGACAACATGAGCCGGATTAGAGGGATTGGTGACTTGGATCACCCTTAGGTGTGAAAGGGATAAACTCTGGATAACTACAACCTCAACTAGAATAACGCTGAAACTTTAACTTTCAGTAGGTACAGTACATTACCATAGGCCTTAATGTTCCTGCTCTGTTTGTACTGACCGTAATGTTTGTCACCCAGAATGTGAGTACAATGTAAGTAAATTGGGGACAAATTACAAAACCCTTGTTCCATGCAAAAATATATTCCAAAGTTCAGTTAACATACTGAAATCTACTGTAACTCAATTTCCCAAAATTTTAAATTTAAGCAATTTCCCTCTGGGATCAATAAAATTCTTTGAATCTTGAAACTTTCACTGGACTATGGCTAGTTTCGGAGTGTTTGGTTTAGCCATATAGTATAGCTAATTCCGGTGAAAGAGAAGTATTAAATTTGTACTAAATACTTGAAAGGTTCTTACTCCATTCAGTTTAAATTAAGTGCAGAAGCTTCATATGAGCCTCAGCTGAAATTTGGGATGCATTTAACCGGAACCAGGGTTGTCGAATTACTTAAATTGTCCTTGCGTTCCGGGTGACAAACTTAACGGTCGTTGAACAGAACAGGAGAATTTATAACGATTAAAACCTATGGTGATGCACTTATATGCGCATCAATTTAAATTTAAGACAGACTTTAAAAAATCCATACTGCCCATTTAAGACTCACTCACTCATCTTCTATACCGCTTTATCCTGTATTCAGGGTCGCAGGGGGGCTTGGAGCCTATCACAGGAGGCTTAGGGCACGAGGCAGGGTACACCCTGGACAAGGTGCCAATCCATCGCAGGGCACACACATACAGTTACACACACACTACGGGCAATTTGGGAACACCAATTTGGCTAATCTGCAGGTCTTTGGACTGCGGGAGGAAACTGGAGAACCCGGAGGAAACCCACCAAGCACGGAGGGAACATGCACACAGAGACGGGAATCGACCCTGGAGGTCCCTGGTCAGTGCTAACCACTAACCACTAACCACTACGCCTCCCTTTAAGACTTAATGAATTAATTAGATGTATGAGTAGTTCTGAAAAGGCTCAAAATGATCTTAACTGGTAAAAAGAAAACTCTGCAAAGTGATAGTGTTTCCCTATCCCAATGGTTCCAAGTAGGACCCTTTTAGGTGATTATTAATGCTTACCCTTAAAAAAAGCCTGTTTTCACGATCAGTCCTCGAATTTGTATCGCATTCATGCCTTGAGCGAAAAGATTTTACATTTTGACTTGTGGTCGTGCCGGAAGTAATTGTGCCAGTGCACCAAATGGATGAGAATCCTGTGTGACCTCTTAGCAGGGACAAACAGCAAACCGGGACGCCGTCCCTGCGCGCCTTACCCAGCATTGCCTTCCCCTCGTCCTCCAACTCGAAGCGTAGCGTCTGCAGCTCCTGCTCCGACTGCTGCTTCAATGTCTCGATTTTATGCCTGTGGGCCTCTCTTATGGACTGCAACTCCATGTGATGCTGCTGACGCAGACGCTCCTCCAACTCCTACACCAAAACACACACACATACATATAAACATGACACAAGCACTTTAGTCTGCGTGAGCTCTATGAAACCAGAAACTTTTTGCACGGCAAAAATTTGAGATGGATTCTAATGGACTTTCTCCAAGCGCCATCAATTAGAGCAGTTCGCGAAATAAATGGCTTTAGAATCAATAAGCACTTACAGATATTAGCAACTTATTGTGGATTTTAAATTGCTCTTTCGTACAGGGTGTAAATGTGAGTGGAGCAGACGTTCTAGCGAGCTGATCAGGTAGGCTGTGCTGCTACCGGTGATGACAGATGCAGAAATCACTGATGAAATACAGGTAAGTGGAGGCGATTACGCTTCTAAACGCTTTAGGAAAGCCTGAACTGCTGCGTCGGCACTGAACGAAGATGTGAGGGGGGAACCTTCGGATACAGTAGAAAACTTGATTCCAAAAGAATCAGGGCGCACAGATATTAACGGGTTGAGCACATCGACTCTATCTCTCTCTCTAAAGGTCATAAGGTCACGACAACTGGATCTAGGTTGATCAACAGAGAATAATAGAGGGAAGTGATGGGGAAATTGGAGACGAGTTACTTTCAAAGGAGGGGAAAAGTTTCAATTATGAGTGAGGGGGAAAAAAAATTCAATTCCTAAATCTTTATTTTCTACAGTATCTATACACTTCTGAACAGAATACTTAAACATAATTTAGATTTTCAATGACATCTTAGTGGTAAAGCTTCAATGTATAGTCTAGTCTACCCAGGTTAGCGGATTTAAAGATACGTAACATCTATTTGTGTTGTAGTTCTGTGTTGTGAAGAGATAATGAACACGGCACACCTGACATCTATCTGTGCTGTTATACTGTATTAACTCACTCCTCGTGCTTCTCTCGCTCTCCCTCTCGTTCGAACGGTGAGATAAGACTGTGTATAATCGTGAGCCAAAAAATCGTGAGCCAAAAACTTTTTAGCTGAGCTAAAAAAAAAAAGCTAAATAAATATATTCATATGCAAGATAGCTTGGTACACTTGGTCCTGAACACTGGAAATTGCTACAGAGAACTCAGAGCTGTTCCTGTTTCAGGTTTGAAGAATTAAGAGGACAAAATAGTCTGGATATGAGGCATGGCATGTGCAAGTTTTTGGGAACACCGCCCACTTGAAATCACATTACACGTTCCCATCTTGAGCCGGAGGAAAAGCGGTAACGCATATTTATCCTGTTCAACGGAAACTTTCTTGTGGAGCGACGATGCTTGTAGATAAATCATTTTCGTTCCTGGAGCGGAGATAACATTTTGCTTGATGTTTTACAAATTCCAATCTCACAGCATACAACGTTTAGCTGTACAGTACAGTGCAGGAATCTTGATCTACCACCAGATTTAATAGAGATGCACCGGTCGACCAGCCAGTGACCAGAATTGGCTAGTTTTCAGTTTGATCAGCCATGAAAAATCACGTTGGACTTAATGACTCTGTGTTGAATGAGCAAGCGTCTGTTTGGTGCAAGAAAATTGCATTTTTATATCATTTCATTGTCAAAAGTTGTGTGAGTTAAAAACCCTCCGATCTGGCGTTTTCCTTAAATTCTATGAGCGAATTAGTCTTGAAACCCGCTCATTACACAATCTTAAAGCAATCTAAAAACACCACATACACTAATTAATCCTACATGTCTGAACCATTCACACACTGGCATCCTATAAGGTAGGAGTTTGTTTAAAAATAATAAATATAGCAGATGACAGTTGCTGCCCAGTTTAATTTAATTTGAAGTGAAATGTTAAACTTCTGTATTTAAAGTTAGTTTGTACTGTTTAAATGCTGCTCTTGGTTTTTAAGTGGGAAAACTAATATAAGGAATATAAGGAAACTAATATTTAATGACTCATGTTCAGTGTTGGGGGACGTTACTTTTTAAAGTAACTAATTACATTACAAAATTACTGTCTTTATAAAAGTAATCAGTTACATTACAGCGGTACTTTCTGATAAAAGTAACTAGTTCGGCCCATAATCTGTTAACTACTAATACCCCTATCTCACCTACGCGGTTTCGCGCGGTGGTCGTAAGTACGGTTCATCATGATTCACCGCGAGTTTTGGTGCTGCGATTAGGTTTCCATCTTTCAAACCGAGTCGAACCACATAGGTGAGATAGGGGTACAACAGTGGGAATAACGGAAGGACGACCTTCACACACACTAACGGAATCACTGCTGTCTGTCTCATGGATTATATAAATTCTCTGAATAACGGATTACATTTTTGAAAATATAACTAAATAACTGTGTACTTAAACTGCGGACCAAACGCGTTAGATTACTCGTTACATCAGAAAAGTAATCCAAGTACTCTAACGCGTTACACCCAACACTGCTCATGTTCAATTCAGTTGTGAAGCTGTTGCATAAAGCTAAGGTATAACACTTTCAAGTTAATTTTTTTATTTTTTATTTTTATTTTTTAAAGATGAGTGTCTTAAAATTGTAACAAAGGGTAATATCTAATCAGGATATTTATTTTTAAAAAATCATGATACATGATACTGAATCGGAATATTAACTGATTCGGCACCTACAGTAGGTATTGTGATAATATCGACAGATACGGGTGGAGACTTGTGATTCCCATCCCTACTGCAAAGTGCCTAAAGATACAATTTCAAAAACCAGTGGTTTATACAACAACCTCAGCAGCAACCTCATTTCCCCTCTCATCTGTTCCAACCACTCAGCATTCAGCATCACCACTATACTAATCACTGGCCTGATGATCTGCACCTGTTTCTCACTGGTTCATACCTTAAGTTTGATTTTTTTTTATATTGCTTGAATAATTCATAGGTCACCATAGGTGTGGCTTAATGAACTGCTCAGGTACAAGAATTGGCCTAAAAAATAATAGCAAAAGAAGTTTTTTCACTAAGCCTGGAGAAGTATTCCTCAATACTACATTAAAAATACAAAAAAGTCTGAAACTCTTTGAAAGCAAAGTATGAAGAAATGCGTAGTGGAAAAATACTTTTGCACAGTACTATAAAATCAATATGCATAAAAAACATAAAAAAACACATGTGCTTATAAATGTAGTGTGATGGGATTTTCATCACACACCAAGACAAATCAGTGATAAAAGCTGGCCGCTATCAGAGCAGGACAGCTGTGCTCTAAATGACACAATGCTTTCTAGTTGTTTTTATTTCTTTGTTTTAAATAACGTGATGTGTCTATTGATTCGATGGAAATTTCAGCCCATTTCTTGTCGAGTCATTGCAACTGATTGCTTTTTTCCGTTGGTTAGATTCAAGCGAGTCCAAGCAAACGATAAAAGTTTGTAGCTTGTAGTTTCTGTTCTTTTGGTTTCTGTCACTCGCATCACTTTTCTCCAGGAATGAAAAAGTCAGACTATAATAAATTCCTACGATCTTACCCTTGCCACCTTTCTATGGCAGCTCAGATGAGACTAACACCATGATATCATTTTTATTGATTTGTTATTAGACTACTCTCCTCCTTAATTTTTTTTTGTCTTATCTTTTCTGCTTTTTATGTTAACTGGATTTCCTCCTTTAATCTAAACTATAGTATTGTGCAAAAGTCTTGAGCCACCCATCATTTCTTCATAAGAGTCAGACTTTCTTCTATTTTTAACGTAGTCTTGAGGAATAGTTCAAAGACACTGCCAAGGCAGTCAAAGCATACCTCGACAGAAAAGAAAAAACCATGATAGAACACTATCAGCCACCCCAAAGCCCAGATCAATATTATTGAAGCTTTGTGGCATCATCTGATGGAGAACGGAACGAAAGGCAGCCATCGTCCAAAGAAGAGTGTTGGAAGGTCCTTCAAGGAGCCTGGAGAACTACAGTATTCCTGAAGACTACTTAAAGAAATTACAAAAAATGTTGCCTAAGAGAATTGACTTTAAAGCTTGTTAGAATTATACAAACTCTCTCGCTGCAATAAATCACTGTAGCCATCGTCTCCTTTTCCTACTAAAATATGAAAAAATGAGGGACGGCTTGAAACTTAAAATATTCGATATTAGTGTGAGAGTGAGTTACGGTTACCAAATTACTCATTTATCAATAACTACAAGTTTCAGACTGAATTATTGCTTTTTTTTGCATAACAGTTTGCCAGTTTATTTAATAAATCACTTGGTTTTTTATTTATTTATTTTATTATTATTTTCTTTTTGGATTTTTTCCTGATTTTCTCCCTAATTTAATTGTGTCCAATTCCTCCCCGTCACTAGGGGGCTCCCACATTAAGGCTACAACTACCACTCAGTCGGGAGGGCCGAAGACTATCACGTGTTTCCTCCGAACCACATGATGCCAGCCAACCGCATCTTTTCGAACTGCTCGCTCACGCACCGTTGGGGCTGGTGTAACACACTTGGAGGACAGCGCTATCTGCTCCTTCCACTTGCGTGAGCTCACAGACGCCCCTGATTGGCTGTAGAGTTGTGATTAATGTGGGAGCACTAAGTACCTCTCATCCCTCC
>JAQMYL010000020.1:13937575-13952147 GCA_030014365.1 Clarias pachynema
GAGCCGTGATTAATGTGGGAGCACGAAGTACCTCTCATCCCTCCCCTCTGAGAGAGCTCGGCCAATCAGCTCTCTCTCTAGACCTCCGGCTGCGAGAGGTTACAGCATCACCTGGGGATCGAACCAGCGATCTCCGGGTGATAGGGCAAGCACTTTACCACTGCGCCACTCTTTAATCAAGAAATACTAAAAAATAAACATTACTAGCATTGTAGCAGTATTATTTATATTCAAACATTTGTATCTGTCTTATTCATATACCTTGGAAAGGTGTGACACGTCTGGTTGCACATCAATGTCTTCATGATAACGCTCGGTGAGTGATGTGGTGTAGTTACCTTCTCTAGCGTGAGGATCTGCTGCCTCTGCCTGTCGTTCAGGGTTTGGCTCTTATTCTGCAGTGCTCCCCTCTCCTCCTCCAGACGCAACACCTTGTCCTTCAGACGCGACTTCTCAGACTCCAGGTCGCGAATGGCCGCCTCGTGGGTCATCTGTGTGGCCTGCAGGCTGCCGATCTGACCTGAGTTCAGGGGGGTCGCATTAACAGGTTTAGGGCTTGAAAAACGAAGGCAAAGTTTTAAAACTTTAGATCTGGGTGTCTGACTTGTTTTCAATTCAACTGATGGAAGTTATTAGGACACCAGGTGTGGTTGGATAATGGGGCAGACTGAGAACACACTGAGACCTGGAGAGCTGTAGGAACAGATTTTGATTACAGCAGAGATAATGAGTCGTTGCTTTTCTGTTTCATCATGGGTAAATAAACCTCACACTGTTCTGGAACTGGGTGTTCGTAATCCTTTTAAAATCACTATTTCTACTACTAAGCTACTACTTTTACTTCAAAGTACGTACAAAGAACTGTCTTTGACTTCATACCTTTTATCTGCAGTACATCGCAGTAACCCTATTAATAAAGATCAGACAACAAATCAATCCATAAAGCTCCAGCTGGTTCATAAGGTGAACAGATGCAGCTTACGTTAATCCATCTGAATAATATATTACAAGCAGTCTGAATCACTAGCCCGATTGATGGCACAAAAACAGTAGGCGTGGCATCAAGGCCAGGTGCTCAGACCATGGCACTGGAAGAACGTTCCAGAAATTGGGAGCAACAGAGCTCTGAGGTTCAGCTGCTGTTGCCAGGAAACCGGCAGGCGATCTGTCAGCCAAAGTTTTCCCAAAACAGAGTGGCTGAGGAAAGCCTTGAGACAAACCAAACACCGGGCGCTTTCTGGCTCTTAAAAATACCCGATTCCTTCCATGCATCACAAAAATGAGATGAGAAAAGATAGGGGGAAAAAAAAAAGATGCTTTACTGCTCCGGATATCAAAAAAGGCAGCTTAATCAACAAGGACAACATTGTTGGACCGGATCCATTAAGGAAACCTGCCTGTTTGTAGGAGATTATGAAGGGAGGACTATTACTCTAAGTCTATTATTTAATGTTTAAAGATTGACAGATTTCTGTCCGGCCGCAAAGTCAAACGCAGAATGTATAGAACCCTGTACGTACGCTATATATACAAAGGGCAGTCAAGTCAAACTGGGACTCGAGATGCAATTTTGTGGGGAATGAAAGCATAAAACCGATTGACGTTTACAGAAGACTACGAGCACAGTACGAGAGGTGATGAGACTCTCAGCTGCAGTAAAACATTTGAATGGTGCGAACGTTTTAAAGAAGGCCATACATCTGTGAATGACGATTCCAGCCGAAGTGGTTCGAAGCCACTGCAGTTTTTCCTGTGAGCATTCAGCAAATGGAACACCTGATCCTTAAAAATCGATGGATAACTTGTCGCCGACTTGCGGGAGAGACGCAGCTGAGATGTACCACTTGCACATTGCGGTATCTCAGCTGGGAGTTACAGTATTATCACATCCCTCGTACGCTCCTGACCTTGCTCTAAGCCATTTCCACATGTTAAAGTAAAGGAGTTCCTGGAGGCCGTGAAGCAGAAAGTCCGATCCTGGCTCCTGCGTACTGAGAAGATTTTCTACATTGATGGTATCCAAGGACCAGTGAAACACTGGGATGAGTGCATTAGTGTAATCAATAGCATAGAGAAATAAAGGGAGTTTTTACCCCCATAACTGTGTTCTGTCATTCTGCACAATCAAAAGTCCCAGTTTGACTTGAACGCCCCTCTCTTGCAGTAATAACTCCCGGTAGAAATATCGACAGCATCACAGCACAAGAAGCTCCACGTAGGTGTAAAAGGGGTAGAACTGGATGCTGTAGAGGTGCGAATTGAAACTGCTTCCCAGGACGCTGGGTCAGCCTTAAATTTTGCACCTTTAGTTTTATAAGTGTAGTCAAAGTCAGCGCCTTTCCTCTTGATTTTGGAAGCTGCAGCCAAACCACTCAGTAAACAGATCAGCAACAGTAAGTGCGCATATAAAAAAAAAAAGCTCCTAGTTACCGTCTGTAAACTTGTTAGGGAAGATAAATGACCAATAGAAGCCTAGAATACTACATACTGTAAAGCGACAGCTGGCTTTGGGACGTTGTGGAACAAATAGATTTCACTGTCTCAGACTCATAAGGCTTGAGTATTTACATTACTGATGGGTGGTTCATGAATAATTCGTTCTTTTTGAACGAGTCTTTAACATGACTCAAAAGAACGAGTAGTCTTAGAGACCGATTCGTTCATTTTCTACTGGCCTGCATGCGCAAAGCATCGCAAAACCTCCGTACTGTACAGTAGGTTATGCACAGGAAACAGAAACGAGTAGTTACCTTTGAGTCTTGGTCCAAAACGTTCGTTCTTTTGTCACGTGACTCCCATAACCACTATGCAGTGCATTACACAGAAAACAGAACTAAGAGTCTTCTGGTCCGAGTGGTTCGTTCTTTGGTCATGTGACTCTCATAGATGCTATGAAGTGCAATAGATTCGGACTAGAAGACTAATATGAGAAGAACCGCTCAATTCTGGTTCCTCTGTAACGCACTGCAAAGCGTCTACTGTATGGGAGTCATGTGACAAAAGAACGAACGACTCGGACCAGAAGATATGAGAGGTGAACTGCTCATTCTGCTCATCATATGTCTTTAGCTGCATTGTAATATTTTCATTACCGGAATTATAGCCAAAATTTGTGTATGTACAGTAGATGTGTTGGGAGTCTGTTTATTGAAAATTTAACATTTTGTTTTATTTCTGATCAAAAGAACGAAATGACTCGAAGATTCGTTAATTTTGATGAACGAGATTCAAAGAACCGAGTCACTAAAATGATCCAAACTTCCCATCACAAATTTCCATGTCCGATCCATTCCAAGATCGATGGATTTGATGGTCATGTCGTTATAAGTGCGCCACCTGCAGCACTGGAGCACTTGTACATGTTGACCAACAGAAAACTCCTGAGATTACATCACCGCGTTAAGCCTGCCTGATTCCATCTTCATGGAGATGGTTTCTAAGGCATTAGGCAGACTGAGGAATTAACCAGATTTGAACTCTGCACTATTGTTGGCCCGTTTTAAACTTCTGAATCAATCTGTCAGAGTCTGTCTTTTAGAAAGTAATTAAGGATGAGGAAATTAGATGTCCTTTGCTGTCTGTCAGTGTTCCTTTCTTCCATTCAGTTGTCTGGGTATTTTTTTTTTAGACATGAATAGAAATAACACAGTTATAACATAAATAGATGGTATACAGTTTATATTAAACAATAAAAATCGAGGGAGTTGTACAGTAGATTTTAGGTCATATTTATACCAGAGCATACAAAAGTGGGTAGAGCGTTCTCACATTTATCTCCTAAGCTTTGAAATAGCCTTCGGGGCCCATATCCTCATACTTCAGTACATTTAAATGCACACACCCATCTAGTGCTGCTAATATAATGAATGCCGTCTACGCTAATGTTAACTTCTGTTATATTGAACTTCCAGCTGCCTAATGGCACAAAAGTCCTGCTATCTGTTATGATCCAAATGAGGATGGGATGCTGAGACTGGTTCTTCTCAAAGTTTCTTCCTATTGCCATCTCAGGAAGTTTTTCCTTGCCGCTTACTCATCAAAGACAATCTGATCATTATGATCTATACACATTTTTCTCACTCATGCACAAAAAAATGTATTCTTGTTCAATTTTTTTGTCAGATTTCATACTCAAAGAGAAACGAAGCCTATGAGGAGAGATTGAGGAGAACGTCGATGAACCATTTCTGACGTGGAGTGAAATTAAGGGAGAGCTCTTACTGGCTTTGAGGAGGATCTCCGTGGCCTGCTGCTGAACTCTGTCTCTGGTGGCTTCCAGCTCGCACTCGGCTTCTTTCTGCCTGATCGCTATGATCTCCGCATCCTGAGTCACCTCGTCCAGCTGTTTATGCAGCTCCTGCATTCACACACAAACAATAAATAGATACAAAGCCCATGGATTAAATTAAACGAGCAGTGGGTCACTAACTGCTGTCTTATTCAAACTTTTTTTCCCCTGCTCTCTCCGATCAGGACCGTTTTGTCTCCGTCCAGTCATTTCCCTTTTTTCTACTCATAAATGCATGTCTCATCTCCCTGCGCTCTTCCTGCCTAGTGCTCAATAACAATTTCCTATCCTAGCCTCTCTTTCTTGTCATGTTCACTCCTATTATCCAACCCTGCCTATCTATCTCTCTCTGATTTTCTGCCTGGAACTGTCCTTTTACTACACATTTAAAACTTATTTTTACACATTCTCATGTTCTCTCAGAGCAGTGAAGGGGAGCAGGCACTTCTTCAGGTCTAATTGGACAGTTTTTATATTACACAGCGAGCGCAGGCTTCTGTTTTCTGGAAAATTAACCTATTTTATGGTGTATTCCTTACAGATTGTGGCGGTGCAATGGGGAAACACAGGACACTTTACTGCCTCGCTTCTTTCGAACATAAAAGTTCTTGCCTACAAAGGGCTGCATAAGCAAACTGATTTAATGATGATGTTTTACCTTTAAAAGGTACAACAGTCAAATTTTTATTAGTATTTCTATGTCACAATCTGGAGTGCTTCATTTATTTACATGGACTTCATGTTAATCATTAAATCTCGGGTTCTGGAAAAAGGGTCAAATGCGGAAGCGCCAAATGTGCAGGTCCTCGAATGACCACAAGGCTCCAGGAGTGAGTCAGTCCCCATCAGAGCCTCATGATAAAATGTGCAACTTTACAACAGAAATAAACATGTTCACAGCATGTTACAAAAAAAAGGTTTAAGTCTCTTTTCCTTTCATTAGAACTGTACAGGAGTGAAACTATTTTTTTTTTTTTTTTACACATCAGTTAAAATTACACTAAGCCATGAGAGCCGTAACCGATTCGTGCATCGTTTGTGCTCAATGAGTGTTTTAGATATTAAAAGTTAGTTTGTATCGCTTGTATCACCGTCGGTTCTGTGGATGTAAATTTATTGAAAGATCGAAGCAACAAGCTGCCAAAACACAGTACTGGTGCTGATTTATATATATATATTTATATATACATTTTTTTATGTTATACATACTGTATAATAAAGAAAATGTGTGCACCAAAGAAGCTACTTCTGAAGTTTATGCAACATGGAAGTGACCAATCTTGCTTCCCTAAAAACTTCAAGTTGCTAACTTCAGCCGTTTTTTATTCATATTTCTTTATGAGTACTGATGCTAAAATTGGTGTAAGCTTCTAGAAGCACATGATCTGTAAAAACTGTTGCTTAAATTGTTTTTTTGGTTAAAAGCTTAAAAAGCCAAAAATCTGTAGTGTCCGTAACCATGTCGAATTCATCTTTCAATATCTTAACCATTTTGTATTTTAGTATAATACACTTTTTTAGGATTATATCTTTTCATGTGAAATCTAAACTGGCAAGTTGCATCTGAATGACAATTTGGATCATTGAAAGATTTGAATTCAAAAAAGTTACGGACACTACGGACATAAAAGGGCATGGAATTGTATTTAGCAAATATGTTTCTTTTTTTTAATTAAAAATATAAATGTGAAACCACAATGCGTATTTACAAAAAAAAAAAAAAAAAAAACGAAGCAAGGATTGGGAAACAAAAATCATTATGAAAAATGGTGTTTTATGATCCTAACTGAAAATTCACTTTTTCAACTGTATGTGAGACAATTTTTGGCACCAATTCCATGTTTTGGCCGAAGGTAAGCCTGAGACAATGTGGTCGACTATAACATACGGTGGCTGCAATTGGTATAGGGGGCTGCATTAAAAAATGTAATATCTCAAAAAGTTTATAAGCAGAAATGTGTATTTTGTATGCACAAACATGCACAAATGATATGCAAACAAATAGTTAGAAGCGATTTGGGTGATATGGGGGGCTGAGTAAAAAACTATTAGTCTTTCAAAAAGTGAATGAGTACAAATGTTTATTTTGTGTGCACAAACGATGCACAATTGAAATGACCTGTAGCAAGTTAAACCTACTTGAAATTGTAGACTTTCCAGCAAGTCCGCGTCACCAAAAATGGTCACATAGAGACAGTTTGTCTCCAAATGCTGTCATATGACCAACACTGGTGATGCGGTTTACGAGGCTGAAAAGTTAGTCAGCATGGACAAAAGAGCAGCTGTGTGTCTCTTAAACCCACAATACAATAAAGGTAAGATGAAAAGAAATAATTATCTGTAGAATAATTGGCGTGAAGTGAATTTAATAAGATATTAATGAACTCGGCTATTTTTGTACTGCTTCCAGACTGGTACTGTATGTGGTGCAGCACCTCGGGTGGTGATGTTAAATAACGTTTTTTTTAAATAACACTGCAGGTTTCATTAAGGGAATCTGACTGTTGAATAAAAAATTCGGATTCTTTACCATCTCTAAACGAGTCACGTACCGTCCGCCTGGTCAGGGTATGGATAAAAATATAATAACAGGGTTGAGGTATCCTGGCTAATACTTACGGCCCCCGTTGCTGCATTGCATTGTTATGGCTATAAATGATTCACATGACGACTGAACATCAGAACCTCTCTGTACAATAGAAAGCCCAGGATCCTTGCTGTATTAACCGTCTTGTACAATACTGCATTAGACAGGCTGCATTACAAATGAACAAAACGCATTGTGTAGACTGGATCTGAGAGCGTTTTCTAGCGTGTGTCATTAGCGAAACGTTTAGAGAATTTATTTACAGTTATTTTTCCTTCTCCTCATTCGTTCGGAGACGACTCGAAAGCCTGGTGCGCTAATTACGCTTGTAAATAACGTCTCCGTTTCTAAATTCAGAAAGGGGTTCGAGGGATTTAACAGCAGCTCGCTCATTAACAGGGGACTCTGTGTGTGGTGTGTGTGTGTGTGTGTGTGTGTATACTAAACACAATCGCTGCACTGCGTTCTTTGAACATCAAATGAAAATGAAGATGAAAAGCGTGTCTCTCTGTTCGCCGGGCATCGGCACCAAATTCTAATTGCGTATATATTTTATTAATCAGTTATGCAGGATATATTTGGTGTATGAAATGAGGAAGGGGTGGAGCCAGATGATTCCGCTGGATAGGTACGAATAGTGTTGACTTTAAAGGGGGGCGTGGTCAGAAAAGGCTTGCATCAGCATGTTATATCTTTGATTACCTAGTTTTAGATAAAGGTTTGCATATGCAAGGGTTTATAACGTGGCATAAACTCTTATGTTGCAAAAAGGAGTAAATGAAACATTAATATAAATGACTTGATGCTTATTAGGATCCTAAGAGAACGATGTTAAAACCATTAGATGGTCTCATATTCCCTCATGTCACAAATAAAAGTCATCTTTACTCTCATGCAGTAAAGTGACGTAACTGGGTAGATTAAACCTGGACATGAATCCAAGTAAAATGATAAAATATTGGCAAAACTGCACAGTACGTTGATGAGACTCTTAGTCTGAGTTAAACATCTGAATGGTGCAAAAGTTTTAAAATAAACTGTACATCCATGAATGATGATCCCGGCCGAGATGGCTGGAAACCCACTGCAGTCCTTCCTGTGCAAAATTCCTCGATTGAAATGCCTGATCATTGAAAATCGACTGATAATTTGTCAATAACTTGCAGAAGAGACGCATCTATCTGTTGGAACTGTACACACAACCATTCACCAACACCGCTTGCACGTTACAGAAACTCGGCACATCCATCATACAGTCCTGACCTCACTTCAAGCCATTTGCACATGTTTGGGCCATTAAAGGAGTTCCTGGGGGGCTAGTGTTCCAGATGTGAAGCAGGCAGTCTGATAATGTACTGAGAAAACTTTCTACCTTGGTAGTATCCAAGTGCTAGTGAAACACTGGGATAAGTGCATTAGTGTAGCAGTGGATTATATAGAGAAATAAAGTTAAAGTTTTTACTTTCATAACTGTATTCTGTTATTTTGCACAATCAAAAGTCTTTCAAAAGACTTTGAAAACCCTCGTATGTAATAACAATTTGTGAAATAAACAAATAAAACGATGATCATCATGCACGTTCTCCTTGCTTATAAATATGATAATGAGTCTGTATGCTTTCACTTCATTTCACTGTGTTTACTCTGCCTACTCGAATCCTCATCATACGTTCAGTTTACGCTGCTCAGGAGGATTTCAGTCAGTGTTTACCTGGCAGGAATCCTAATCTTTGATGAGCGCTGTAATATAGTTGTTACAACATTGCGATGACTTTCACCTTTGAGACAGTGTTGTTTTTGGAATGAATGACTTTGAGATAACGTTGAACGAATGAGCCGAACGCAACATTGCAAATACGACCTCAAAACACAAAAATGTTCATCTTCATTCATCTTCATCCATTCACACAACATCCGACCGCATCCACGGAGCTTTAGGTTTCCAACAGGGCTTAGAATTCCTCTTGGAGGTTGGGACGGGTACAACAGCTTACTACACACGGTGTACTGTACGTATCTGATGTCATGCATCTCTTGGTGATGTAATGTTACCTGCCCGTTTCATTGTCCTTCAGCAATATTATAGTGCGGTGCGTCTTAGTTCTCAGATTACTCAACTGTAATGTGGTACTCATTATTACTGTATGTGAGCACATTTACTAGCAACTCTAACAATCTCATGTTCGCTTGTGATCCAGTGGTAAGCGTACAGTGTTTCATCCTCAGCGAGTCCCACTCAGGCCACTGGTTTGGCATTAATACTGTTTCGAAGAGGATCTTGGGACAAAGTGTAAGCGGCATTCATTCAACGTTATCTGATTATCACTTGTAGTGAACGTCATTCTGATGTCATTTATCAGTAGTTCTAAACTTGACCAACAACCTAAAGCCAATATTGGTCCAACGTTCTGCTCGGCAATCTATAGTTTGTCTTATTTGTCTTTTGATCATATTGGTAATTCCTTACTTTGTCTATGAACAACAAAGCCCGCTCAGGTGACTGATATTTAATGTCCTGAGCCAGATCTGCCAAGACGGAACGACAGGACAAAAACATAAGGACCCCCCTCTACCCACAGGACCTTCTTAACTGCTCTGCTCGTTACCTTGATGTTGCCCTCAGAGGCGGTGAGCGAGGCCTGCAGTTTGTGCGATTTCTCCTGGCTCTCTCTGGCTTCCTCTTGAACCCGCTGCAGCTCGGAGCGCAGCTTACCCAGCGTCTTCTGCAGCGCCGCCTCCTGCGCCTGGAACTCCTTCCTCAGCTCCGCCTCCGTCTTCTTCCAGGCCTGCAGGTTCTCGGCTGTCATCTGCTGCGTGCGCTTCATGGCCTCCAGCTCCCTCTCGTAGAAGGCCTGCGCCTTGCTCAGCTTGGCCTCGTACTCTTCCACCAGGCGCTTCTTGTCCTGCTTGAGCTCCTCCACGCGCTCCGCCAGGGCCTCCACCTCCTGCTTGTGCAGCTGGCTCAGCTTCTCTTGGTCTTTGCTGTAGTTGGCGTTCTGGCTCTGGTGGGAACGGAGCAGCTCCTGGACCTGCACCAAAAACAAATGGTTCCTCAATGTTTTGGTCAAATTTAACACGTTCTAGTACTAATCGTACACCTAGATAATAGTATACAATGTTTACAGAGATGTATACAGAGTCCTTCAAGAGCTTCTGAAGCTGAAACATGATATACGTACCTCCTGCCTGTGTGCAGTGCGCAGCTCCTCCAGTGCCTGCCTCTTCTCCTGCTCGAACTGCGCCTGGACCTGAGCGAAGGCCCTCAGTTTCTCCTCGAAGGAGCGCCGCATCTCCTCGACCTCACGCGACATGGTGACCACGCGTTGCGTATGCTGCGCCTCCGTGCACAGCTGCATGTCCTCCACCCGCTGCCGGTACGACTCGAACTCCGCCAGCGCCTGCTGCTTCATCCTGCCATGCACCTCCATTGATTCCTCCAGCGACTGGATGCGCCGCTTCAGGTCCATCTCGTCGCTGATCTTGCTCTTGTACTGCATGATCTTCTCACGCGTCTCTGACAGGATCTGCTGCACCTCCTCTTCGTGGGCTTCTTTCAGGGTCTGGATGGCTGCCTCGTGCTCATCGTTCTTCGTATTGAGCGCGTAAATCACCTGGTTCAGGACAAGAAAAGAAGACGTTTGAGAAAGATAGAGAGAGAGAATGAGCCCTGAGGGATTTTAGGAAGACACCAAGCACTGTTATACAAAGCTGTTAAAGTGTGTGTGTGTGTGTGTGTGTGGTGGGAAGGAGGGTTTTAGGTTCCCCGCGCACAAATAAATGCTTTGTGTGTGTGTTATAAAGGGAAGTGCCACAGGGAAGCTAAAACTGTGATTAACCTCTTAATAATTTCTCTCATGGACACATCACATTGTCTGAATAACCGAGTCTCGGCTGCTGTCAATCAAACACTACTCCTCTTAGCTCACCAGCACACACACACACACACAGTCCCTCACACACGGTTTAAACCTGAATTAAGCATTTATATACACTGTTCGTAGTATATGTGGCTACGGATATCTGACAGATAGAAGTCAATCAAGCATGCTCGTTAGAATATTAGACCACGCCCATTCTGATGGTTGCCTGCTGTTTATGAAAATGTTTTTTTTTTGGATCTACAGATTTTTTTCCCCCCCAGCCTGGATATTTAATCCAACACTCAACTTCCACGTTACATAATTTATTTATTTTTTATTTCAAGTATTTCCATAATACAGCCTGAACTGTTGACTTGAACTAAACTTGAACCTAAAAATCAATCTCACCGACATGTTTTTCCTCCTCGCACTTGCATCATATTTAAAATTTATTCAAAAACAGTCCAAGAATCTTATTGTTTACTATGAGAAAAGACAAAAGAAAAATGCTTAAAATTTCACAGTTTAACTTACAGCAGCTACAGTACAGCTCATTTTCAATTTCATAAGATGATTAAAAATGTAATTACTGATTAACATAAAAAAAAACCCTGATGCAATCCTCCTAACTAATAATTCATTCATTTTCTATATCACTTATTCTGTACAGGGTCACATGTGGCTAAACCTATCCCAGGAGACTTGAGGGGCATGAGACGGGGTACAATCCATCGCAGAGAACACACATACACACTACGGACAATTTAGGATCGCCTATTAACCTAATCTGCATGTCTCTGCACGTGAACACATGAAGGAAACCCACCAAGCACAGGGAGAACATGCAAACTCCAGACACACGGACCCGAGACGGGAATCGAACCCTCGACCCAGGAGGTGCACTAATAATACTCATTAACACAATAATAATGAATATACTGTACTGTTTAAGTGGCCTCACTTTACAGTGTACTTGTACTTTCTCTACAGAAAAAAATAAATAAATCCATTGTGTGTGCACTATTCACTGCAAATAAAATGTAACTTTTGATCCAGAGTCCTCCGCGGTGTGCGTCACACCCCCGAGTCGGCTCGAGTAATTGTCTGGCCCGGAGTAATATTCTGCATGAACAGCTTTGGTCAAACAATGACTAAGCCACAGAGTGTGGAGAAGGTGTCATCTTCATCTCATAATGGCCGGTGCACTGCGAGAGAGACATGAAAGAGAGACGGAGAGAGAGATAGAGAGCGGTCATTATCTTAACACTCGGCTTTCAGACGTGCTGCCGCTTTTTGAGCACAGAGAGAACACAATGGGCCGGCGAGAGAAGCAGGTGGGTCTGCGAGTGCACTTCAGCTCCTGGTATTGATGCAGAACATCCGGTCTGCTTACTGAATTCATCGAGGAGAAGTTAATCACAATTTCTCCATCCCCACTCGCAATATTTAGCTGGATACAATTAAACAAACCCACACACACACACATATTGCTTTTCACAGTATTCAGGGATGTGTAAGGGGCACCTTTTTGAGGATTTTTTGCAAACACTGCACACATCAATCTCACTCACTACAGGTAGTCCCCTACTTACGAACGAGTTCCGTCCTGGGAGCACGCTCGTAAGTCGGATTTGTTCTTAAGTCCGACAAAACGAGTCCTATAGCCTTTGACATGAATATACAATGTAAAGAAGACAAACCCACTTGAATAAATCTCTGTCCCCTTTCTCCACTCCGCCATCATGTGGCCAAACACCGTAACTGTGCTTAAGGAAATGAATCCCACACACGGCAAATGTAACAGTGTCGTGCGTCTTTACATCGTGAGGGGAATCCTGGATGCCATTTTGTCTCAGAGCTGTTTTCCACTGTATTGGACTGTGAACTTCAGATTTCCCGAAGTTAGGATTATTCTCCATCAGGACAGACATTTTCTATCATCATGCTCCCGGACTGATTCATTCCGTGAAACCGGTGAGGCCGACACATTTCTCCCGCACCCCCACATATACAATATACCAGATTTTATACATTCTATATATATAATTTTATACATTCAGTTACACACTGAAAATATTGTATATAATTGTAAATATTGGTATCTGGTGCACTGCAGTGTCTATTTTTTTTGTATAATCTTAATTATTTTATTTACACTGATTGAAGAGAACTCCAGCATCTTTGTCTGACCCTAAATGTATACCATATGACCAAAAGTTTGCGTACACCTGACCATCATAGCGATACTGTATGTTCTTGTTGAGCATCACGTTCCAGATCGGTTAAACTGGATCAGGTTTAAGCCTTTAGGGTTAACTCAATTGTTTTAAGATGCAAAAGACATTGTTCGATTATGCGATTGTGTGGTGAGAAAGGACGATCGATATACACGCGTGATGGACTGGTGTCCACATACTTCTGACCATCTAATGTACATTTATCGATTTTTCTCATATTTTATTCTACAATACGAATACTGGAAGCTTAAGTGTGTCGATTGGATATTTCTTCTATTTAAAAAAACTTTAAACACAATTAAAAAATAATCAAAGTTTAATTATAATATAATTTAAAAGAAAAATCTTCACAAAAACAGTTTGATTAACCCAACTGGTCAGAAGGTATTGTTTATTTTGGGTTGAACAGCACGGGAACCGTAGGTGCATTTGGAATATGAATGATAGATTAATATTAACGAGCTCATTCTAATACCTGATCGTTTCTATAGTAACAGGAACACACCAGACACACCGCCAAACATAAGCTTAATTTAATTCACTGATTTATAATCGGCTCGTCGCTCAATAGAGTCTTAGTTATAAGCACTCAGTCTTGGGTACGCTTTCTATTTTCGCTGTTTTCCCGGCTAAATGGCAAGCTGTGCTGTGTGAGAGAGAGAGAGAGAGAGATTTTGTCGTTAACTGAGCTTTGGCAATTCGAATGTTTATATTTGTCATGCCAACAAAGCACCACTTTTTTTTAACTGAATTTTGAAAGAGAGAAAGAGAACGAGAGTGAGAGAGACAGAGAAGGAGCGAGAAAGAGAAGGAGACAGAATGGGAGAGAGAAAACATAGGATGGAGAGCATGACCGAGCGAATAGGAGAGACAGACACAGAGAGAGAGAGAGAGAGAGAGAGAGAGAGAGAGAGAGAGGAAGAAAGAAGGAAAGAGAGAGAGAGAGAAACAAGTGAGAGAGATAGTCACTTTATCTTTGACTTAAATGTCTGTACTCTTTTATTTTATATACTGTACATTTATTTATTATTACTATTTCTGTACTGTTTTTTTTTTTTAACTCTCTACTTCTATAACTTCTGTTATTTTCTTGTGCCTTATGTCTAAGCTTTTGCAATACAAATGTAACGATTTGTCATGCCAATGAAGCACCTTTGAATCTTAATTCTTGATAGAGAGAATATGAGAGAGAGAGAGAGAGAGAGAGAGAGAGAGAGAGAGATTGTTCATTGCAGCTATAACATACTGTAAGTGAGAACAGGAAATAATTTGTCTCTTGGATGTTCCGCAATATTAAATTTAATATTAACTTGTTAAAATGCTGTTCATTCTTGCTGTAATTGTTGGCAAACTGCTGTTTATTACATAATTAATTAAATAATAAATAAAAAAATCTAAATTTGTTTCATTTGTTCCAGGACCGAAGTGAATGAGTTTCTTTGTTTTTTCCTTCAGTATACCAAGAATTATTTTAAAAACTTGTATTATACCGATATCAGGCATGATGTACCATCTCTAATTAGGTCAGTGGTTCTCAAACATTTTCTGTCATTCCCCACTTAAGGGGGTGGGCGAATTTTCAAGCCCCACTTGTCAACAA
>JAQMYL010000020.1:13976610-13991718 GCA_030014365.1 Clarias pachynema
GCGGTAGACCAATCATAAAGGACCGCGCCATCTGACCAATCACAGCAGTGAGGGCTCACGGAAAGGAGGGGTTTAGAGACTGAATCTTCGAACTGCTTCACACGAGTCGTTTACGAATCATTTAGAAATGGGGTAAAATTAAATCTATCTTTGGAGAAAACTGATGATGCAATGATGGACTGTGATTTTTTTGTGTGTGGGGCAATTCATGCATCTCCACACTGACCCCAAAACTGATTTTTCTTTTTTAAATTATAATCATTATTTTTTTTTATTTATTGGAAAAAACACTGCCGTCCCTCTATAATCCTGCAGCTGGCATGCTCTTAACAGTTTTTTTGCAAGCAGTACAGCATCATGTGTGGTACAAGCAAATGATTTACCAAGTTTGTTTAGAATTGTAACAAAATCTAAACAAAAATGGCGATACTTATAAATTGCGATACTAAAATTATGAATTGCAATACAAATTAAATCAGCAACTAGGTACCGTGATAATACCGTATCGGGTGATTCCCATACCTATTATTATAACACTTCCTATACTTACTTATTGTTGATCAACAGTTGATGATGATCATCTGGCATAAGTGTGATTGGAGTGAACATTTTATTTGAATATTAATCACTCAGTCACTCACTCATCGTTTATACCACTTTATGGGTTGCGGGGGGGCTTGGAGCCTATCCTAGGAGACTTAGAGTACTGCACGAGACGGGGGTACACCCTGGACGGGGTGCCAATCCATCGCAAAGCACTACGGGCAATTTTGTAATCTGCATGTCTTTGGATTGTTGGAGGAAACCCACCAACCACGGGGAGACCATGCAAACTCCATGCACACAGAACCCGAGGTGGGAATCGAACCAGGACCGTAGAGGTGTGAGGTGACAGTAGGTAAACCTCTAGAAAAAAAAGAGAGGTTTGACATCTCGTTTGGAATAGTGTGTGTTTTTTTTTTTTTTTTCTGAAAAGTGATTCCCTTAACTTATAGACTTGAGTGCTACCACACAGCTCTAAGCACGATTACACAATGTGAGGGTCTTGGGTCAATCGACAGAAGATTTTGCCCAAAAAGATTCACTAACTCAATTTTATTGAGGATTCAATCCCAATGAGAACCAGAGCAGCAAAAAAAAAAAAAAAAAAAACTCTACAGTATATGCCATTGACTTTGCTTCAAGCTAAAAATACTTCAGATAGTCCTGATGCGAGCTTTCATTCATCAGCGCTCCTGCTTCTTCAATTCCAATCTGGAGAGGGACTCGCACCGCTCAAAGCGAATGTGCTCTCTCTGTCTCTCTCTGTCTCTGTCTCTCTCGCTGACTGGGCTTTTCCCTCTAAGGCTTAGCTGATTTGCTGCCCTGATAGCGGAGGGGAACTGATTGCCCCTGGTGGAGGCTGGTTTAAGAAGAAGAAATAATGACCAAAAGAAATCAAGTGAAACTTTATCTTCTTAGACCAGACGCTCGATTTGTTGAGAAAACTTTTTTTTTTCGTGCTTATCCTGGTCTAGAAAAGAAATTTCACGAGATTCTCAGGAAAAGAGATCAAAAAGCAACTATGATGGAACAGACAGAAACGGGGTGTTCCGTGACGAGAGTGTGACTTCTGCACAATTATTACATTTATTTCAGAGAGAGAGAGACAACAAAAATATAATAAGACAAAAAGTGAAAGCTTGCATGGTGAAGAGAAAGTAGATGCTGGTTATTATTGGTGCTTCCCATGTACTTTTGAGAACTACTGTACCAAAAACTAATTTCTGAAGGTGTAAAAGCTCCTAGAAAGGTCTGTTTGCAGGTTTTCAGTCAACGGAAAATGTTAGAATATGAATTATGCTTTGTATTCTGTGGAATACTTTAATGAAGAACAGTAAGTTTATCAGCATTTTTGGAAAAAATTGGGAAAAAATGATCCTTTATATAGTATATGGATGGGAATCACCAGCGACTGATACAATATCACGATAACTAGGTGCAAATACGATTAATACTGCGAGTCTATAAGTATCAAGATTTTATAAATATACAGATTCAGTATAAATTCTTGAATGTTTAAATGACTGGTGCATCTCTATTATAAATGAAACAAATCGTTTAAAAATCGATTTTGGACTTAATGTGACAAAAGACAAAAGAATCGCAATCACTGACTATTTTTTTTCCTCCATCTCTAATATGTATAGTGTGTGTGTGTGTTTGTTTTCAAATAAAAATATTCTTATTTAAAGTATTTATTAAAAGTAAATGACAACACAACAAAATAACAAAAAAAAAAGATGCTAAGTTTTGGTGTTTTAAGATCAGTTCATATCAACTTTTAAACTTTTAAAACTATAATGATATAAAGTATATATATAGATATATATATACAGTAACTCACAGAAGTCAGTACACCCCTCACATTAGAGCAACCACTTTATTATACAGTTTGTTCTCAAGGGACAACACTACAGAAATGAAAAGTGGAAATACTTTAGATTAGTCAACATGCAGCTTGTATAGAGGTGTTGCTGGATGCTCAATAGGATTCAGGTCTGGAGACATACACTACTCGGCCACTGACAAACACATGAACATGATGAATAGGACATGTGACTTTGCATGGTTAAAGATGTCCAGCTGTTATCACTTACTTTTGTTGCCAGCTATTTTGACAGTAATGGCTGTATATACTGTTATACAAGCTGCACATTGACGACTCTAAAATATATCCAAGTTTAATTTCTGAAGTATCGTCCTTTGAGAAGATATAGGCTACCAAAATGTTTGATGAAATTAGAGGGGCGTATTTACTTCTCCAAGTGGGTGTACACACCTATTGAGGGGGTACAAACTTTCGAACACGACTCATGAGGGGTGATGATTCGGGCTTGTTTTTGCAGTCACATGACCCGAGCACCTCGTAGTCACTGAGTCGACCGAGAATTCCTCTGTACACCAGCGCGGATTCTAGGGGCAAATGTGAGGCCATCTGTCCGACAGCTAACGCATGATCGAAACTGGGTCAGGCAACAGGACAGTGATCTGAAGCACGGCAGTCAATCTACATCAAAATGGCTGAAAAATATAAGAATCTTATCGGAAAGTTTGGGAATGGCCTAGTAAAGTCCAGATGATGTGAGAGACTGATAAAGTCATAAAGAAAATGATTACTTTTTGATTAAAGTTGATTGTTGCTAAAGGTGTGTTTATAAGCTACTGGATTAGGGGGGCACTTAGTATTGTTCGTATGGTTTTTTTTTTAGCTTAATTAAAATAAATAAATAAATAAATGCACAGTGAAAAAAGTTATATATTGTTTGTCCAAGGTTGTATTTGCCTTATACCGAGACTTACTATGATCAAATGATTTTTATTACGTTTTAACACAAAAACAACCAAGAATTAGGAAATGCGGTTCAACATTGTCAATTAATATTGTGGCGTGGGCGGGGCGGCGGCTGACGACCATCGTGCTTTGCGAGAGTAGCCCTTGTGTGTTCACCGTGAGTAGGACGGTTGTTTGGGTTGATGGTTTCGGCCGGGTTTGTGTGTGTGTATATGCGTGCGTGACCTGTATGTGTGAGTGTATATGTGCTTGTGCTGTGTGTAATAAAAGGCTCCCTAGCCATTTGCATTGGGGAGACCACAGAACCAACTCGTCCTCCAAAATCCCTGCTAGCGTCCAAAAACGCTACAATATGAAGACATCCTTAATATGAAAGAACACATATATAGTAAACAAAAAGTAAAAAAAAACAATATAAAGTAACTACATTTAGCTTTGATGATAACTTGGCACACTCGTGGCATTCTCAATGTGCTTTATCTGTTTTGTGCAGAGGAGGAAAAGCGCGGTACAGAGTCAACAGCTCCTGTTAGTGCTACTACAACTACTGTACAAGTCCATATTATGGCTAGAGTGTTTTGGAATACGAGCCCGCTTCAGGAACGAATTATGCTCGTAATCCGAGGTTCCACTGTAGTTACTTTCATCAGAAAGTAACGCTGTAATGTAACTGATTACTTTTTAATGACAGTAATTTTGTAATGTAATTGGTTACTTTAAAAACTAACGTCCCCCAAAACTGATGATACTAGTGTATTGCGCTTTTGCTACCATTAGATGATGCTATAAAGTGTCTACTAAAGAGGACAACAGGCCTAAGTTAGACAGAATGAAGTATAAGGTGCAGCGAACCCAAAACGTGTCTCCATATGAGGACGCAAGGATCCGGGAAGTTTTAAGTAAAGACAAAAGACAGTACATCATGACAGTCAATCTGAAAAATCGCAACTTTGAATGTATCTCCAAGCGCATTCAGCAAACGCTATGATGAAACTGGCTCTCGTGAGTACTGTCCCATGAAAGTAAGTCCAAGAGCTACCTCTCCTGCAGAGGATAAGTTCATAAGAACGACCAGGCTGAGAAGCTGCCCATTCACACCTCATCTCATATTAGAGACCGCATAAACCCTTCTTAAACAGCATTTTGCAGTGACATGTCATCCCATCTGGTTTGCACATAGTGGGACCAACAGGACAAACACAGCTCTAGGTTATGTACTGTAAGAAATCCTGTATTTGTCCAAGGAGGAGAGTGATGGAGTGCTGCATCAGAAGATCTGTTATACAGTACGTTGCTTTATTTGCAGGCATTCAAACATTCTTTTGTAATGTTAATTACTTAGTGAATAAGTAAATAAGTATCATAATAACATGATGATCATATATAACAAAATAGACTAGCCATCTGAATGATTCAAGAACATACAGAAGGAATAGGGAATAGTTTTTAGTAAGTAGAAAGGGAAAGAAAAAAAAAAAGAAATGAAGACAGAGGTAAAAATCAATGGCCTTTCATTGTGAGGTTTTAAAGTTAAAAGTCAATTTTGATCCTAATAGGGACATTTTTGCTAGGCTGGCCTGTAGGGAGACAGGGGATGAGGAGACAGAAACAAATCAAGATCAGTGGACAGTAAAGGAAAGGGCTGCTAATAGACAGACTAGAATGAAATGAGAAGTCTGACAAGGCTGTAGTAGCGGCGCGGAGCGCTCACGCTGCAGGTGGGAACGCTATCCTGTCACCCCACTACAGCACAACGGGAAGCTCGGTAGAGTTGAGGTGCTAATTTTTTTTAAATTTAAAAATTACATCACAGTGTAGTTTTTATTACAGTTAAGCAGTCTTAGTTTTGGGTGTCTTTCAGTCAGATCATTCAGGTTTTTTTTTTTTTTTTCCTAAGCTCACCCTGATTGGGTATCTATCCTAGGGACAATGTCCACGAGGTTGGAATACACACCAGATGGACATATGAAGAAAACCAGAGAACCCAGAGGAAACCCACGCTGATCCAGACAGTAAGTCAATCCCAGAACTGACTAGAGGAATGTGGAACTGCTCGATAAAAGGCTGCATCACTTCTACTGGCCTGCTATCTTACACACTATATGGCCAAAAGTACCTGGACACCTGACCGTCACATCCATATATTTATTTATTTTGGGATTTTGGTCCGTCCTTGTACATCGGGTGACCACCCTGTAAATATATCTGTCGTTTCTATAGCAGTTACTTAAGAGGTCAGGTTCCCAGCTTGATGCCCGATTGTCATTCACACACTATGGACAATTTGGGAACACCAGTTATCCTAACCTGCATGTCTTTGGACTGTAGGAAGCACCCAGAGGAAACCCATCAACCACAGGGAGAACATGCAAACTCCATGCACACATCCCCGAGGCGGGAATTGAACCCTCAACCCTGGAGGTGCAAGGCAACAGCACTGGTTTTTTATCATACACGCTCAATCATTTGACAGCAGACTGCTAGCTGAATAACAAGAAAGAAAAATCAATTAATAACAGAATTGTAAACTACGCTGACATTCTGATAGTTTGATATAATCCTCTACATGATTAGAAAGCTGTAAATAAATCTCCCGGAGCACTTTTTCTTGAAAGTGTTATAAAGGACAGCTCAAGCTTGATAAAAATCTGTAATATCCGATGACTGAAGTAATCAGGTCTCTCATCATGCGTCCAGTAAATTACATGTGGGTAAATTTAGTATTATTTGGCTTGGCAGACAAAATCGACTGTTGATCACGAGATCGCAGGAGTTCAACACACCTACTGTATGCACACCTACAAGCTCCAAAGCTTGCTAAAGGTTAACAGCCCTGCACTGAGCCATGACCTCAACCCCACTGAACACCTTTGGGATGACCTGGAACACCACCTGACCTTTTCACTCGACATCAGTGCCTGACCTCATGATCGCTCCTGTGGCTGAATGAACAAATCTTCAAAGCTATTCTTTAAAAATCTCATGGAAAGCCTTCCCAAATCTGTTTTAATGCAGATGGTTTTGAAAAAGGGCTACTCTGGGTGGGGGTGTATCAGGTAAACAAGTATTTGTACTTTATTTAATAGAATATCATGTTAAATGTCTGTAGTAAGAGTGCTGCTTGTCTCCTTTAGAGGTACAACCTTGTTGTTAAAGTTTTGATGAGCGTAGACTGCATCAGCACTCAAGAATTTCCAAAAATGTCCCAAAATCATGAACTGTCAATAATCTCATACATGCGACACACGTTTATCCATTAACTTTAACATTCACAGTGTTTGTTCAGCAGAAGCTATATAGACTAAAGTATTTGGCCAAGCCTGCAATGACACTGGAGTTGGAGTTCTGTTGGAGTTCTGTGGCTATAACAGCGTCCACTCTTCTTGAAAGGCTGTCCACAAGATTTTAAAGTGTTCTGTGGGAATCCGTACCCATCTATTCTGTAGAGCATTTATGATTTCAGACACTGATGTTGGACGAGAAGACCTGGCTCACAATTTCTGTTCCAGTTTATCCCAAATGTGCTTGATGTGGTTGAGGTCAGGGATCTGTGTTAGGGCCAGTCAAGTTCTTCCACACAGAACTCATCAAACCATGTCTTTATATTCCTTGCTTTGTGCACTGGGACTCAGTCATGTTGGAGTAGAAAAGGGCCTTCGACAAACTGTTGCCACAAAGTTGGAAGCATAGCATTGTCCAAGATGTCTTGGTATACTGAAGAATTAAGATTGTCCTACACTGGGGATAAGGGACCTGATAGAAACACCTGAATTCAGTAATTAAGAGGTTTAGCCAAATACTTTTGTCCATGTATGTATATGAGAATGTGGATGAGAATGGTCAGGATTGTATAATGTTCGTTTGACAACCTGAGCAGCTCCTGAACGTGGAGCACTGAAAGTCCGGAACTGAATGATGAGGGACGAACTATTGATTACGCCTCTAATCATGGCTTATCCAAATACTAGCATGAGAGGAAGCTGTTTGTATTTCAGAACTTCCTTTTAACTTCCCTTCCTTGTTGCATTCAACTTCTTGCTAAAGAAACCAACCTGGTTTGTTGCTACACTACCGCTGAAAAGTTCGGTATCACTTTCTAACTTCATGGTGGTTCCTGACTTTTATTTCTTTCTACATTTTAAATCAATGCTGATGGCATCCAAAATATTCAATAATCTCCTTTGAACTTTTGATATTGAGATGTGTCTGCTACTTCTGCTCTGTAAATCCTTAATAACGCCTCTAATCTGAGGTGCTGTCTGAGGTTAATTGGTGATTTCTGAGGCTGGTGAAGAACGTCTCCTCTGCAGCAGCGGTAAGTTTTGGTCTTGCTTTCCTGGGAAGGTCTTCACGAGAGACAGTTTCATCATCATGGTGATTGATGGGTTTTGCAAATGCACTTGACAATACTGTTCCTGCAAGATCTATTCCAGAAAGGCTGACCTTCATGTCTTAAAATGACACCTGACTGTTGTTGTTCCATATTTACCTAATTCCATGTGTGTTATTTTATAGTTTTGAAATCCCCAGTACTGTTGTAAAGTGTAGAAAATAAATCACTACAACAAAAATGAAGAAATCTGCGAGTGACCGCAAACTTTTTGAGTGGTAATGTATGTTCTTATCCAGACACTGGAGGCTTGGTGATAAATACTACTGGACACTTCCTGCCAGTTTTAGCCATCCTTCCTCCGCACTGCTCTGTCATTAATCACCGCTTATCGAATTACTCGCACACAAAGGTAGCGGAGCAACCTTCAAACCTGCATCATAGGACAAGGACTGGCTAAGATATGGTTTGATTTACCTCAGAATCTAGCGGACTGCAAATTCACAAATGATGATGATGATGATGATACGAGTCGCCTTCCAAATGCTCTGATTTATAAAATTCTTAAGAAATCTGCTTCTTCAGAGATTACATTTTTATAATAAACACAAACAAATAATCCTAAAAAGATATTCCCGTCCCTTATACTCATCATGACACAGATTTGTGTAACCGAAGGCAGGAGATAAGAATAAGTGAAGATGTAAGCAAATTAACAGCGCAGGCATGAAACACTGGCCTACGGTCCGATTTAAAAATAAAACATCCCACTATGTGTGACGTAATTGCTTTTTGCTTTTTTTGCTTGTTTTATTCAAACTAAACGGATTCCCTTGTTCCTGATCCCTATATAGCAATCAAGTGCATGACTCGCTGATTCTTTCTTTCTTTTTCCTCTCGAAAGTGTCAATGTTTGCATCTTCCCTAGACCGCAATGTGCAACAAGAGGATGTGATAACACAGACAATATGATTAGGGAGACCTCTGTCTCTGTTAGTCGGCTGTCTGGGCCACACTGCTTTAATAATGCATGAGGGCATCCTTAAGGGACATACAAACAGACACGAAAAAATATCCTGGATAATACTTGCAGAAGAGGCGATATCTATTTGCTCTTGCATTTCTGTTGTACATGCTAATGCTGGGATTTAGACAGAAGGGGGATATAGTATGATACACTTATATATGTGAGAGTGGGACAGAAATGCATAATGAATCACATTTTAATTATGAGTCCCTTTTCTGGTGCTTTTCCATTAGGAAATCTTGAAAGGCCACAATTAGTGTCGAACAAGCGATACTACCTGTATTCATGAAAGAATCACCGGATTCATTAGAACTTGTGTACGGAAACTCGTGAGCTGTGACACGCAGCGCTCCGTACTGTATGTAGACTGGTTTATTATATTTATTCAAATAACACAATAACATTATTGCTAAAATACTGTCTGTGTGCGTAGGACAGAGAGACCTACAGTAGATAGAGGACGCTTTGCTGTGTTAGACAGTAAAGAAATTCAAAGAAAAATTCAGTGGAAAAAAAAAATGTAGATGTGTGTGATATGTCTACTCGTATTAGAGCTGATAAATTCCTTCGCATTTCAATGAGAATTAATTAGAAGCTTGTGTGCTTTGAATGGATTTTAATATCAATGAGGCTATGATTGTAATGTAGAAACTGTAGTCCTGCCACGGGTGGAGCGGATGTTAACAGCAGCGTTCGTTCCATTTATATTATCAATCAAACGTTTTTAAATGTTCTGGCATTTCTTAAGCAAATAATCAGAGAAAACAACATTAAACCTTTACAGGTTTTTAGGTTTAGGTGAACGATTATTCACATTATAATCTGATATCTTTTTTAAAAAAATCTGAATTACTTCTTATTCAATAGACAGTACCGCACAAAAGTTTGGGATCACTTGCAGATGTCTTTGTTTCATTCTACAGCAATACTGGGGATTCATTCCTTCCTTCATTCGTTCATTCCTTCCTTTATTCATTCCTTCATTCCTTAATTCATTCATTCCTTTATTCATTAATTTCTTCAGTCCTTCCTTCCTTCCTTCCTTCCTTCCTTAATTCATTCTTTAAATCATTCATTCCTTCCTTCATTCATTCATTCATTCCTTCATTCATTTCTTCATTCATTCCTTAATTCATTCATTCCTTCCTTCATTCATTTCTTCCTTCCTTAATTCATTCTTTAAATCATTCATTCCTTCCTTCTTTCATTCATTCATTCTTTAAATCATTCCTTCATTCATTTCTTCATTCCTTCCTTCCTTCATTCCTTCCTTCCTTCCTTCCTTCCTTCCTTCCTTCCTTCCTTCAATTATTCATTCATTCATTCATTTCTTCCTTCCTTCCTTCATTCTTTAATTAATTAATTAATTTGTTCATTCCTTCATTAATTCCTTCCTTTATTCATTCATTCATTCCTTTATTCATTCATTGCTTCAGTCCTTCCTTCGTTCATTCCTTAATTCATTCCTTCCTTCATTCATTCATTCTTTAAATCATTCATTCATTCATTCATTCTTTAAGTCATTCATTCGTTCATTCATTCATTCCGTAATTCATTCATTCATTCCTTCCTTCATCCATTCATTCATTAATTTCTTCATTAATTTCTTCCTTCCTTCCTTCCTTCCTTCTTTAATTAATTCATTCATTCATTCGTTCATTCCTTCATTAATTCATTCATTCATTCCTCCAACGCCAGCTTCTACAGCTATACTCATGGTATGATTCAGCTTTTGTTGTTCAATATTACGTTTTGTTATTCAATATTAAATTCAATATTAAAGCTAGATAATATTTTTAAAAATGGATCTTTTCTAACTATGGAATAACACATATGGAATTAAGTAATAATGTTACAACAACAACAACAAATACAGTCAGTTGTTATTTTAACGCACAGAGGTCAGCCGTTCTGGAACAGTTCTTGCAAGAACAGTATTGTGTCCAGTGCATCTGCAAAACCCATCAAGCACCATAATGATGAAACTGACTCTCATGAAGACCAGCCCAGGAAATCAAGAGCAAAACTGACCTCTTTAGAGTCACCAACCTCAGAAATCACTAATTAACACACAGCACTTCAGATTAGAGCTGTTATGAAGGCTTTACAGAGCAGAAGTATCAGACACATCTCAATATCGACTGTTCAAAGGAGATTATTGTACATTTTGGATAAACGCCTTCAGTAATGTTTTACAGTTTAGAAAAAAATAATGAATCAGGAACAACCATAGAGTTAGAAAGTGATGTTAAACTTTTGAGCGGTAGTGTATGTGCTCACTATACAAGGGTTAGGGTTAGGTTAAATGATGGATAAATGTCCAAGATATCTTCACTGGGGGTCCTGATTGGTTTGGCCAAATACGTTTGTCCATATAGTGTATAAGAATGGTCAAGATTGTATAAAAGGTACAAAATGAGGCAACCTGAGCAGCTCTAACAGCAACTTTACTTTCATCGCTACTGAACTAGAGTGAACACTGAAAGTCCAGAACTGAATAATGAGGGACGATCTATTGATTACGCCTTTAATCGTGGCTTATCCAAATACCATCATGCGAGGAAACCGTTTGTATTTCTTTTAACTTCACTTCCTTGTTGCACTCAACTTCTTGCTATAGAAACAATCTTGACTTGTTGCTTTGTTCTTGTTCAGAGACTGGAAGCTTTTTGATAAATACTAATAAATACTACTGTTATAGACACTTACTGCCATCTCATCAGATTAGTATACACAGTACTGGTTCAAAGACTTGATCTGTCCCTTATTTTTTCATAATTTGCTTCCAAAGAGCCAGACGTTCTTGTATTTTTATACAGTATATAGTCCTGAAGAATAGTTCTCCAGGCTTCCTATGGAACTTTTTTGCCTCTCATTTTCTGTCCCTGTCCCTGAGCAGGATGTCTTTTATTTGTTAAGCCACAAAAAGATTCATTAATCATTCAAGCATAAAAAACATCTAACTTATGAACTGGCTTGAAGCAGAGAGAAACATGTGTAGGTGATGACAGATGATCAGGCCGGTGATTAGAACATTGGTGATGCTGTATGCTGTGTGGTTGGAAGCTATTTTTTAAAAATGTATCTTTAGGCATTTTGCAGTCACAGTACAACATATGTTCTGGTTTCTTTAATCTAATATACAGCACATCATTTAATTTATTTTATATGAAGAAATTAAGGGTGGCTCCGAACTTTTAACATTCTGTCAATAACGATGAATACAATGAAAAATTGTTTTCCAAGAAAACGCGAAATTAGTCTGAATAGAAAATATAGCAAGAGAACAAGACATGCTGACATTGTCATAAATAATCATTTTGATAAAAATGAATGTGTTCTTTAAACTTTGCCTTCATTAAAAACAAACAAACAAACAAACAAACAAAAAACCCACAGTAATTACAGCCTGGCAAACCATAGGCGGTCTAGCTGTCAATTATTCAAAAGATTCTGATGAGATTTCAGCTTTCTGGAGCATCTCCTACATGATGGATCGGCTTGATGGAGTCTTCCTCCGTATCATACGGTCAAGCTGCTTCCACAGCAGCTCAATTAGGTTTCAGATCTGGAAACTGGAGACTATACCAGCCGCTTCATTACAGTCAGAATGACTTTAATTGTTTGTAAAATGGATGAAATTGTTTGTGAATTGCATGAAAAATGTGTTTTTCTTTGGAAAACAAAGAAATTTGGAAGTGATCCCAGTATATAGTTCTGAAACCGACAGACAAGACCAATATTTAATTCCAATTCCACTCATTGGGGGAAACAAAAATTCTACAACTTTTAACCAATTACAAAACAAGTTTCCAAGGTGAAATAAGTTCTTACTTTTATTGATGATCAGAATCATCACTTCTCGTCTCGTCACTCATCTCTGTTCATGCTAACATGGATGAGCAAATGTTTGATTATTATTATTATTATTATTATTATTATTATCAATGTCTTTTGAAATTGTGAACTGGTTAAGTACTATTTTCAGTTTCAAGTCGCTAACCAACAATTTAATAAAAATGAGATAAGTACACATTAACTGTCAAGGTTTCAGACAGCTGGAGTGACTTAAAAGACAGAAGATAATATGAGATTTCACTTCTGTCAGCCAAGTGGCCTTTCTCCTCAGACCTCACTCATTAACCAGACAGAACTGGTGGCAGTTCATCCACGGTTGGGAAAGAAAAACAATAAAACTGTGTTTACTTAAGGCAAGAGTGCATTTTTCCTTTTCCACACTTCCTTAAAAACCATGGATGGACACGGTGCAGCAAGGTCGCAATGTTCACAAAACTAAATAACAGAATCTAAACTCCATTTTACAATAAATCAACAGCAGGAGCAAACTCGGCAGGGCTAACGCGGGGTTAAACAGGCCATCGCTGGCGATCATAAGCGATGATTCTTCCTCCTGGTGTAAAAGCGAGTACATCGGGGAATAAAAAAGAGCATCGGATGATGCATGAGTGAGCAAGGCTTACATGTCCGACACGTCCCGACCTGCGTGTCCTGTGCTGTCATCGCCTTAACGGGGCACAATCGCTCGCCTGACTCTCTCTATAAGGGGATTGCTATTTTACTGACGCTGAAGAGGTGGAGGAAGCTGAGAGGCAGCAGAGGAGAGCGCTGACAAACAAAAAAATCACCTGCCAGGGAATGTGTGCCACAGGGATTCTTTTTATGTTTCTGCCAACAAAAAAAACAAGGGGGGCGGGCAGGTGTGTTGAGAGAGGAACGGAAGAGGAATGCAGGAAATAGATTCTAAGGACAGCTCACATGGGTTATACAGTAGTATTTCAAATGGAAAAAAATATATAGATGGTTATAAATTCAAGTCTAATGAATAAATTATACTTGATAAAAATGAAATCTAGGAGAAACTATTGTGTACATACTGTTCAGCTTTCCTCTCCATGACCTTGGTGTTATAATACATGCAGTTAACATCGACATTGATCGTTATAACACGAGGACACATTAAAGGTCCCATTTGTTACTATTGATTTAACAAGTTAACACAGGTCTTAAGAGAGAGAGAGCTCCCCCAAAGTGTGTGTTAATACTTGAGCTCGGATAATACCTTAAACTGCCTTTTTTTTTTTTACTGAGTATCTATGTAAAGAAAATGAGCTACTGTTGAGCCTTAGAGAAGAGAACAGCAAAGATGAACGACAAGCTTCTTATGTGAGGTCACAATGGGTAATAGTAAAAATGGAAAGGTTTTATTTCTCATGTTTTTTTTTTTGTTGTTGTGTTTTTTTTTTAATTATTTTTATTACCCACACTAGAGACCCATCTGAATGTCTAAAGAGCTGCGTGATTAATCATTATTATCGATTAATCTGATTTTATGGTTTATGTCGATGTTGAAAAATTAAAAATCGAATTTCAATTTCAATTTCACTTTGATTTGTCTGAAGTTTTATGGCAACTGAAGGAAGCAGCACGACTTATTTATTCCAACACCTCGAACAGAACCACGCTGTTGAATGGGCCGTGTTTAAAAAGACACGTCCGCATTTTCCCACTGTGTCCCGTATGATAAGTGTATGGGGCCTCGATGGAAAGATGGTGTGGCGCATTACATCGCTAAAGACATTGTGGATGGAGGTTTTTATGTTATTGCATGGATTATTGTCTTTCTAAAAAAAAAAAAGTAATTTCTGAAAGATTGCACTTTTAGCCCATTTAGTTCATACGTTTAGTTATGTATATTGTTTGTACTCAAAAAAAAATTATAATCTGTCTTATAGTGTCTAGTGTATTATTTTATTTCTTTAAAGAAAAATTGTTAAATTAATAAAAAAAATCCAATTTTGTCTACAAAAAAAAATCTGAGATTGGATTTATAGGACATATCATCCAGCTCTACTGATACGATTTATTTTTTGTTGCATAAATTATGTGCACAGTAGAAAAGGTTTCAATAAATTAATAATAGAACTGAGGTAAATATTTGTCTCCTAAGAGTAAATTCAGAGAATATTTTTCATCAGCTTCTTCTTTCGCACATACCTTTTATATGTACTGTATATAAGTTTCGCCTTGCCTGTGATGGCTAAAGTTTATTGTTTTTAATCAGCAAACCTTTCTGAGCCGTAGGGACGATTCTGTGGATTTTATTCTGCGCTCAGTTCCAGAATTAACAATTTCAGCTCAAACTACAATGTTGTTGTTGTTGTTGTTGTTAGTCTTTCGACTGCTCCCGGCAAGGGGTCGCCACAGCGGAATACCGAGTCCGCACAACAACTTGGCACAGGTTTTACGCCGGATGCCCTTCCTGACGCAACCCTCCCATTTTATCCGGCTGTGTCCTAAAACAGTGTGACGTCATGCATACAGTAGATGTGATGTTTTGCACTGATTTAACATTTGCATTGTTAACACCATTGTATTTCAGATTCTAACCCATGTCTG
>JAQMYL010000020.1:14092325-14106070 GCA_030014365.1 Clarias pachynema
GTAGAAAGAAATAAAAATCAGGAACCATCATGGAGTTAGAAAGTGACCCCAAACTTTTGAACGGTAGTGTATATATCTCAAGGTAGTGTTTTATCTGAACATGGATGCATAAATTGTTTTTTTACTCTTTAAAGAGCTTCTACTTGGGAACATTCTTTGAAAGGGAAACAATAGGGTTCTGATTTTTTTTTTTTTCTGACTGCTTTACAGAAGATAATTGTAATGTCTCAGTGTTTCACAAAGCTTTGAAAAATTCTGTAAGGTCTTCCTTCTGATTCTCTCTTATGCCTTCCTCCCACCTCAAATTAAATTAATTATAACATTTCTCATTCTGTTTGCACAGAAGCTTGCCAAATCCTTAATTTACATCTCGAACAGAACTAAGCACTACCTTTAAAAAAGGTAATAACTTGTTAAGCATACAGAGCTTCAACTTTTAAAGACTCATTGTCAGATTTATGAGTATAGGAAAGTTCCTCCTTTCTAAACCAACACAGAACACTTCATTCTTTTTGAAGTCATTACCAAATATGAATAACGTAGACTCATTGACATTAGTTAAAACGTCATGAATTTATTATTATGAGAAGTAGAAGAGAAAAGAAAAGAAAAGACTTTATTGGTTACACCACTGTACAGTGAATTTCTTTTCTTTTATTGTGTTATTTAGATAAACTGGTATAAGCCTGTGGCCGAGTGCGCAGTGGCTAGACATATGTACTGTACATATACATCATTTACAGAATCTCCATGCATTTATATTAGAGAGAAATCGAAGACATATTGATCTTTTGGTGCTCACAATGCTCTCGCTTGTGGGCATGTTCTATTAAGACTCCTACAACATTCAGGACATCATGGACATCAATCAGCTGAGGTGTTGAATCAAGATCAACATCAGCTGGCTAAGCATATCAATTAGAGGTGAATCCTTGGTAACAACATCCGACACTAGCTAGCTACTGTAGCTTCTTGAGTTCATTTTTAGACAAGGTATATAGGTTTCTTAAAAAAATTAAGTATGCATGTTAACCAGGAAGTTAAAACAGCGATATTCATCGTTAGCAAGCCAGCTTCACTGATATGACAGTTAGCTAATTAGCTGGAATAAAATCTTCAGACCAACTGAATTCTTGTGAGAGCAGCAGTTTTATATCTGATTGAATGGCACATGTTGACAAATGTGCTCATGAACACTTTCCCAATTCTGATATCCTGAACAGGATGAGAAAAATACTGCTTCCTGTGCTGCTGAAAATTTGCTTGCAAAAACATAGCGTTCAACCGACAGACAAAATTCTAATCCCTTTTTTCCCCAGAAGCTGAACTCATACCTGTACTTTATAAGTCTGTTCTGTAATGTAGCCTGTCAGACTTAAGTTCCTTGATCTTGTACAAGATTTAAAGATGAAAAGAGCTGCAGCAAAATGCTGTTGTATCTTTAGTTTCTAATGAATACATTCAAATAATGCATTGTACATATTTCCCCGGACATTTGGGTGTGAAACAGGCATATCAAAGTCACCAATAGTGAATCATGGCAGAGAAAAATATGAGATTGTTTGAATTTGTTTCAGAGTTTTTGACATACATGCCACCATCATCACATACCAGAGAACATCTGTGCAGCTTTACAGAGCTTGATTTCAAATGTCAACTGACTCAGCGTGCAAATCAGGCAAGCGTAGCATGTATCGCATACAACCTGTGATAATGAAAGTAGCCAAGTATTAGCTGGCAGTTGACTTTGATGGTTATTTGATATTTATGGAAAACAGCATTTGCATAATGTATAATGTATATGCTAGGTCTGCAATAGCAAATGATTCATAAATATATTGTATTATAAAATCTTCTCTTCCTTTCATACATCATCCTTGGTCCTAGGAAGAAAGACCCATAAATACACCAAGCTGACATATATAGTGTAATGTAGCATATAAAGTTGTATGCACATGGGCACAGCCTGAGTACTGAAAATATAACAGCCGTGCTGATATTCAGTACAACAGCACAACTTCGAGTGTGATATTGCTTTTATACAAAAGATCCACAAACACCATTTATTACCAACAGATTTTTGATTTAATTGTTCTTTTAAGTAACCACGATTGGCAAAGGTAGCCACCAACAGTTGGTGTAATTAACAGGGGTGAACTAATTTAAAATTCTTTCCAATACTATGCAGCCAAAAGGTGAGAAGAATCAATCCCTTGTTCCACACACCAAGTAGCACCTTTGATCAAGAATTAGAGAGGGATTTGGGGTTCAGCCTTGTGTTAGAAGCTAGTCTACTTTGTAGCTCACGTTAGTTGTAAATAACAGTACAAACAGGTCAGAGGCAATTCAACTTAAAACTATTGCTAAGGAGGTAAATGTTGTTTAAGAGGACAGAACATAATATTATCAGATATGTTTTCTTGCTGAAAGTGCTTTTGTGACTGGTTTTGAATGTGAGCTTTGGAAAGGCTCCTTAATACTGCAAACTGTACTGATCTACAGTCATGTGTAAAAGTTAGTACCCCCTCTTTTAATTCTAAGTAATTTTGTGTAAAAACAATTATTTGATCGTAGCAGGTCTTAGTAATAGGCGAATACAACCTCAGACGGATGACATGCAACTTATACACAGCTCTCCTAAGGTCCTTAAGGTGCTTGATAGTATTTATGATGTGTTACTGGTGAAATGCTGTTTGGGTTTTTGCATTGGATGTTAGGACACCAATTTGGACTCATCTGTCTATAGGCCATTATTCCAGAAGGCCATTCCAGTGGATGTTCAGATGCAGATTTGCTAACCTCAGTTGTGCTCCTGGGTTCATTGTAGACAGAAAATACTTTCCCCTGGCAACCCTTCCAACCAAACCGTACTTTAGTCTTCTTCTATTTTTCTTCTTCTTCTTGATTGGCAGCTGTGTTTAATGCTTTTCTCATGGTACAATGTTGAACTCAAATTGTCTGGAAATAGTTTTATAACCCTTCCCAAATCGATGTGCAGCAACAATTGCTTCTCTAAGACGACCATCGCTTATGATTTTCCCTCTTGGCATTGTGCTAACACAAACCTGATAGCTCCAGACCAACAATGGGCCAAAACATCTGCTTTTATAGAGGTCTTCACACCTAATGATCACCAATTAATCAAGGGCTGATGATTAGCAGAACCTGGCTACAACTTACCCTCTTAACTTACTGTCTTGCTTCTTGTAAAAACAGTAAAGTGGTACTTGGTCTTGCCCACATGTTTTTTTTTTATTATAATTTTTTTTTTATTGGCTTCATTTTTGTATATAATAGCACAATAAAAAAAAGGTATATGTTGTTTCTTGTCTGAGGTTGTGCCTAATACTAAGACCTGCTATGGGTCATGACTGCATGACTGTACCTTCACCCACGACTGACAGTTAATGTAATGAAAAATACTTTTAATTTGTAAAGATTTTAGGCATCAATATAGTAAGGATTTATAATTACAAACATGGGTTCAGTCTTAATGTATAATCAAACTGTACAAAAAATGTTTAATTTGCCAATTTAAGGCTTAGTGTGACTTTTGTACAGTATTAAAATAGAAACCTAGGTCTTTTGCTCATTTAAATTTGTTCAAAATCCACATGAAATCAGGTTGAAATATTAGATTTAATGGTATAGCTAATCATTCCAAGCAGCTACTCAGTGTGTCTCTGATCCCCCACCACTCCAGTTCCATTGAGGTTGGACTGAAGAGAATGATTTAATACTTTAAGTGCTCTATCAGACTTCCAGTATGAGTAGGTTTTAATCATATTTGCAGTGTGTTTGGGTGGAAGTTATCATGCTAAAGGCTGAGGTTTTACCATACTGTACATTTTCCCTATAGATACAGAATGACTAATCAAAGCCTGCTTATAGTGCTGGGGATATGGAATTGTGATCTTTTAGGCCACATCAACTGTACAGTATCACTAACTGAAAGATGAAGATATGGAAAAGCTATAAGAATGTTCATTTTCCATATGTCCAAATGGTTTGTTTGGGCGGTGGATCCTATGGGTGCTTGATGGGACTGGGATTTGGCAAATTTGGAAACTGGATCGGCAGCCTTAGGCTTTTTGCCTGTATTGCCCCATGATGTGCTGGGCGCTCTGGTACCTTCCGCCAATCACTAGTATTGACCTTTTTTTCCTCAGCAAGTTGTGCTAATTGGCTTTTCTGTTAGATTGGACCAGACGGACTAGCCTTTGCTCTCCACTGGCATAAATGAGCTTTGGGTGTCGATCATCCTGTCACCAGTTTACTGGTATATTATTAAAAAATCTATGTAAATGTGTTAGTGTTATGTGGTGTTAAAAGTTATGGATAAACACACACACACACACACACACACACACACACACACACACACACACACACACACACACACACACACACACACAATGTATATACAGATTTGAGCATAAGGGCATATGCCATGAAATTGTAAGTAATAAAAACATCTAAGGAATTTGGTTATGTTTTGAAAGCAATGGGTTAACTAGGGTTTTAAATTACAAACCACACAAGCTAAATAAATTATCCAGTAAAACTTGGATTGAAATGGTACAAAAATACTATGGTTAAATAAACTCTTGTTAAAAAAAAAAAAAGAAAAGAAAAAGATTTAGATATAGTGTTGTACGAGTCTAGCAGTCTTGCTTCTTTCAATTAACCCTTCTTCATCTAAAGCAGACACATTGGTCAAGGTGCAGGTCTAAAAGTCTCAGTGTTTGGATAATGGAGGATGACTGTAGATACACTGTGAATGCAGGAGGCCAATGCTTTAGCAGCGGGACGCTCACACACAAGCACTCATTTGAGCTGAATGAGAATACAGCATGTGTTCACCTCTTCCAACCTCTTGTCCTGAAAATTATACTTAGGGAAGGTTTTTACTCAATAATGGGGACGAAGAGCTGACAGGAATGAAATGTTCAGAGTGGTGTGAAGTGCTTGGCGGGAATAAAGGATGCCCTTGAGCCTGCTGAACCAGTTTCTTCTTTATCCTTGAGCTATTTAAAAGTGACTGAGCTAAGGAAGAAAAAGAAACAATAAAAATTATGCTTATTGTACATAACATTGCAATGAAAAGCATTGTAAAGGCATGCTTAAAGCTAACGGTCCTCGGTGGAGGATGAAATCTGTGATAACACTTTTTTGGTGACCTATAACAGACTTTAACAGAATATCTTTCGTCATGTCAAAATCAGAATTAAAAATGTTCTCAGCAAACACTGACAATTAAAGGGCTTATAGAGCTCATAGCAAATAAATGGCTCTGGGAAAGATGGAGGGTTGAATATAGATAAGTCACACGATTCAGTTTTGAACATCGATGAGTGCCCCAGGCGTACCAAAGTAAAATATATTCCAATATATTAGAGTAAACAAAGACTTGTATAAAATTAAGCATCTTATTTTCCTCTGTAGAAGGCATGAACTCAACTTAACATTGAAGCTAAGAATTGATAATGTGCCAACATTCCCTCAGTATATTAAAAAGGTATATTAGGCAAGACAGCTTTTTTCTTTTAAAATTAGGTCTAAATGGTCAGCAGGAACAAACATCTACAGTGTTTACAAAGCTCTGGCTCCAGGGTCTACAGTTGCCTGTGGAGTGTCTATAAAGTGACTGACAGTATATACATCTCCAAACATAACCAACCTTTCTGGACTGGAATCTGGAATTTTCTCAGTGATTAAATATCCTTTTGATAATGTCAAACTTTAAACCATTGGTTATTTTAAAACCATACATGTTCAGTAGCTAACTGTATCTTTTAGACCTAATTTCTTCAAAGTTGTAGGCTTCTTCGTCCTTGGAACAAACCAAAATTGATGAAACTAATCCACTGTTACAATGTTTTTAACAAATAACAATTCCTTGAACTTCATGGCTCTGACATGTACTGTTAACTGTGGGACCTTATATAGGCAGGTGTGCTTCTTTAGAAATAATGTCCAATCAACTGAATTTACACAGGCGGACTCCAATTGAGTTGTAGAAACATCTCAAGGATGACCAGCACCTGAGCTTAATTTTTGAGTGTCATGGCTTCTTAAGTTGTCTTAAGTTTAAATTTGCAAAGATTTCAAACAAACTTCTTTTGTGTTGGTTGTGTTGTGTTGGATTTTTTAAAATCCATTTTAAAATGAGGCTGAAACATAGCAAAATGTGGGAAAAGTTCAGCGTTGTGAATACAGTACTTTCCGGATGCAATACATAATCAAGAATTATGTCCATAGGTGTAGTGCTGGTATACTCTGGTTTGAAACTAATATACATTTTTGGTAAGAGCTTCAAGATCCGATAACCAAATAGCATATTTCATACAAGAGAACTTTTAATACAGAGAAATGATTTAAATTAACATAGTAAAATTTAAGGTATTGACTGACTCACAACATTAACTCCCACATTATGTAGCAAGCAAGAAAACATTCCACCTTAAAATCTGCCGGTAGTTTTCAGTATTACACATTTGGATGACACCCAAAAACAAACCTATTAAACTAACAAACAATTTTAAATGCATTACAGAATCCAAGGTCAGAACAGTTTCACACTAGTTTTATTAAAAAGCCATCAACAATAATAAAAAATGAAATAGAAAGAATAAAGCCCATTCATCTTTTCTTTTGAATAAAGAAATGATCCCCATGGCAGGAGCCTTTCAGCAGTGCCCCAGGGTATGCCTCTAGTGTTCAGTAATCACATTGCAACATGGATGGATTTTTTCGTAAGCTTTTATTATATTGGACAATGTTTTTAGAATGGCAGTACATGAAATGAATGCCAGGTCTGGTTCGAGCATCATGCTTTTTTGCGCTCCAGTGAGGCGCAGTGACTGGGATGTACTTTTGCTTGTCCACCGAAGTGATGAACCCTTGTTCACATGTTCCCTACACCATTCGCTGTTCCCCTTGAAATGATCAGTTTCACTCCCTCCGGTTTGGAACCTTACTGAACATGGCCAAATACCCAGTGCAGTCCACTTTCCAGGAAAGACTGTAACACAGCAACTCACTCTATACTGATTATTGATTACACATACCTGGGTTTATTTCACACACAGTACAAAAGGACTCTTATTTCACACATTCTGTATGAAGTATACGCTCTGCTCTGCATTGTCACCAGTCTACAGTATTATAATGATGCCCTTCAGTCTGTTTATACTGATTCTTTTGGAAGTCATTTTTGCCTCTATGGACCTAAGCCTTAACGACTCTGGTTATTCTCTCTGTATTTTCTGATCTTCCCACTAAACTTATTAAAGCTTTATGCTGAGTATTCCCTTGTGCAATTATATCATTCTAGTTCCTAAATAACATTTGGAATATTTTCACAACGTATTCATATTTTCACTTAATTCTTGTTAGTTTGTCCACAGCTGGATCACATCAGGAGGTTCGGCACAAAGCATTTTGTTTGGAATTACTGCTTAATTTACTGTTTAATTAAAGTCTGCAACTGTATTGTATTTGATATTATGTTGAAAAGTCTTGAGCCACACACAATTAAAAAAAAAATATTTTGCAGCTTCCTGAGGAACTTTTTGGCTCTCATTTTGTGTCCAGTCCCTGTATCTGAGCAGTTTCAGAGGAATGTATTTTGTTTTTCAAGCCACACAGTGACCTGTGACAAATATAAGGCATGAACCAGTGAGAAACAGGTGCAGATGATGACAGATGATCAGGCCGGTGATTAGTATACTGGTGATGCTGAAGTGGCTGGAACAGACGAGAGGGGAACTGAGGCCGCTGCTCATGTTGTTACTGTACATAAGGAACCAATTTTTAAATTGTATCTTTTGGCACTTTTTAGCCCATCGCAGTAAAGCATTTGTTCGCTTTTCTTTAAGTACTTTCTTAAAAAGTCAGAGCAGAGGATTAAATTAAAGATATGTATGATTTTGTAATATTATAAAAGAACCCAATAAAAAAAAAAAATAGAACAAGCACACTGTCAAGATAATTAATATGGCTTTTATGATTATTATCTCTAATATTATGATTATTAATGTTCTAATGAAAATGTTGCTGTAAGAAACAGTACAGAGTAAATTAATTGCAAACCAGGCAAATAGTGTAAATACTGTATAATATATTGTCTATACTGTAATAAGTAAGGATTAACATACTTTTTGTTACAGGAAAATAACTTGTGAAAACACTAATGACCAATTTATGTCCAAATGATATTATAATTGTTGGAGTGATTACGTTGTTGTGAACATTTTAATTGAGTCGTCTCCTTTATATGAATAATAATAAAAACTGAACATCTAACACACAATATAATTCCGGTGTTTAAACTCTTCAATCTACTCCTTTTTTTTGGAGTGATAAGATAACAAGCCTTCAAATAAGGCTCATTACTGTTACAAAGCACTGAAATCTGAAGCACATGCTGTGCTGTAAATGACTTCATATAGACACAGCCAGCAGGGGAGCGTCACGGCATGATGTGTGAAGATCTGCTATCTGGGATGATGTTATCACATCTCAGCAGGTTTGTTCAGTTTGATCCACAAAACAGATGTGAGAAACTCAGTCACATCGTGATGGTTTCATATGGTGTAAAAACCCAGCCTGGCTATTTATCTTCAACTGACTTTTACTGTATTGGAAAAAAAAGGAAAACAGCAAGATGTCGTCAATGACGGATAGATTAGAAAAGAAGGGGAAAAAAGTAAAGAAAGAGGACTGGGAATGAATTAACCCTGAGGATCTCTTGACTTAAAAGCAGGAGAGAAGGAAGGAAGAAAGGGTAATTATGTTGTGCAGTTTGTAAGAAATGTAGGAACAAAGGAAGGAAGGTAGTGCATGAGTAACTCTGACTGAGTTAGGTCAGTATATCAGTACATTATTTAATATGTAAGTAATATGTCATCACGTAATCCAGTAAATAAATCGGTAAGAAAAATGGAAGTCAGTTAATAAATGTCAGTAAAATAATTAAATAAATGTCAGCTCATGAGTGAGTAAATATGTCAGTCGGTACTATATTTATTGCTTCCTTAAGTCAGTAAGCTAATCAGTAAATAAATATCAGCAAGTACAGTACTGACCAAAATTCTTGAGCCATCCCTCATGATGTAGATTAAATTAAAGAAATGGGAACAAATGTTTTACGGCGACAAGCTACAGAGTGCCTAAAGATTCAATTAAAAAATTGCTTGTATACGTTACAGCCTCAGCAGCAGCCTCATTTTCCCTCTCGTCTGTTCCAACCACTCAGCATTCAGCATCACCAGTATACTAATCACCGGCCTGATCATCTGTCATCATCTGCACCTGTTTCTCTCTAATTCATGCCTTTACTTAATGGTTTATTTATGCTTGAATTATTCATAGGTCACTATGTGGCTTAACAAACAAACAACAACAAAAAAACATTTAGACTAAAAGTGAGAGCTAAAAAACCTGGAGCCTGGAGAACTATTACTCAAGACTACATTAAAACCACAAGAATCTCTGGATCTTTGATAACAAAATATGAAGAAACTAGCTGGGCTTATGACTTTGCTCGTGTAGAATACCCAGATCGCGTTTCAGTGTAGATTTCCATTATACACTCATACACTGCTGATTTTTGAGATGAACTAGTGATTTTTTTTTAAAGTTTTTATTTTTATTTTTTATGATTTCTTATTCTGTATCAATTATTAGCAAGTTTAGAATACGTCCAGGCGCCCTCTGTCGTAATGAAAGTACACTTTATTTATTTATTTTTTAAATAAGGGCATTTTACCTTTAAAATTTCAAATCATCACATCTTCTCTTCCCATGAGCCAATGAAACTAAGCCTATATGTTACTTCAAGCTCGGCCAAATGCACCTGAAAACCTCATTAAAACCTAATTAATTTGTTAAATAGTTTTTATATGATGCATGCACAAACAAACAGACCAAAATAAAAAAAACATTTTGACGTGTCCTATTACTCATCTTACGTCCCTCAAATAATTTTTTGCGAATATCTTCAACAGACACGCCCACTTTACAGTTTTATTATACGTATAGATGAAATGTCACTCGAGACTTACTGAATGAAGTAAATAAATAACCAAATCAGTACATAAATGTCAATAAATTAGATAGCAACTAAATGTCAGTAAATCAATACAAATGTTGGTAAGACATCAGCAAGTCAGACAGATAAGACGAGAATGACATAACCTTGTACTGTATAAACATTCTATGTGTGATCATGAGTTGGCATGACAGTTCACGATCAGTGGTTTAAGAGCATCATACAGTACCACAGGTACGTTAGCTCCCATAAAGTCTAATGTCTAATGTTAAGTTGCTTCTAATTGTGCTTGAGCAAATTTTAATTTCACATAATATGCAATTTTAGTATGTAAGCGTGGGCGTAATTTATTTTGTCAAGCATTAAAACAGCTTTTATATCAACATTTATCATAATATGCAGTAAAACAGACGAGGGTGAACTTGGCAAATCATTTGTTATAGTTATCCGCTCATCACCATCTAAGAATATAAACTTATTTACATCATGCTATTAAATATGAGCATCTCCCATTTGGCCTCATAAAGGATTCTTTACAATTAACTATGAAAAAATATTAATTAGTTGTCATTAATTATCTTGAGTCTTGAGGCAGTGTTTTACTCAGGCTTCGAGTAAACAGTAATTGGCTCTTGCAGTCACTATTTGGTTCATTTATTTAAAAAATAGGACTTACTGGAACTTTAATATGAAACATTGCAGCACACAATATTGAATTTACACATATTATTCTATTATTCATTCCCATCTGCTCAAATACTTTTTTTTTTTTTTCCCTGTATGCAGTAATCTCTTCTGTATTACTCTGAAGGCTAATGGAGGAAGATAATCACCATATTGCGTTATAAAATATTCTTTAGTATTCCTTATTGAAGTAGAATTTTTAAATACACTTTCTACAAACATTTCTTGTAATATTTCATGGAAACGGTTTTTAAACTGACTTCAGTTCTTTCAGCTGGTCCTCAAGAGGATCTCCAACCTCATTCTGGCTCTCATTAATTAAAATAATTACAGAAACTTTTTTAAAACAACATCTGCTTCAGGGGAAGAGTAAAGGAGCTGGGAGGGATAGAGATCCGGTCTTTTGGAGAATTCATCGGCATGTCAGATTAGAAGCCTTGTTTGTGGGGAAAAACAACAACAACCAATATTTATATTGATAAAGAGGTGTTATTTTTATTGCAGCTGAATCTTATGACAATCTTGTAAAATGGGGTTGGATTTTGTTTGATTTTTAATTAGAATATATATATTTAAAATAAATATATGACCTTTAACCCTTACTTAAATGTTGTTCAGTAAAATTGTTTGGGTGCCTGTTGGTACATACATCTATTTTCATGGACAAAAAATTTGACAGCAGTAATGCAACTTACTGGATGCCAACCGCCATAAAAAACAAGAACAACAACAACAAATGAGAAACTTCACTCATTTTGGCAAATTATTGTCTGCAGACACACATTGTTGTCTATAACAGTGGTTCTCATCTCTTGTCGTGGAATATCATCTGCCCTGCACATTCTGAGCTGCATTCTAGTCTTGTAACCGCCTGTGACGTCACCAGTGCGGAGATCACTTCCTCGAAGTGTTACCCTGGAAATGTACGCACCTCGGATATCTGTTGTTGCTGTGAAAACTTCACACTAATAAAATTCAATATTTATTAAAACAATAACTGACACCATTACAAATCATATACTAATGAAATGTGTACCACTCATGAATACATTATTTGATTAATGTACACTACGTGCAGAGAAATTATTATTCTGCATTTTTAACAGATTAATATCCTATGCCTTAGTAAGGATTTATTGATTAAACTGATCTGTAAAAATGAAATAAAAATATTATCTTAATTACTAATTCTTTATAAAACCCTTTTGAGCTCCAGTAAGGCACAATGACTGACGGGAAATTTTGCATGTCTGCTTCTGGCGAAGTGATGAACCATTATTCAATTGTTCCTTACACCATTCACAGGTCCCTTTGAACTGAGGTTCCCTGCGGTTTGAAATCATACTTAACATGGCTGAATAAAATGTGCAGTATACTTTGCAGGGAAAGTCTGTTAATTAGATGATTAGTTAAATCATGGGGTTCTGGTAGCTGTGGAAACACTAAACTGTGCAGGGCAGCTGGAGGACTCAGAACACCACGGCTGAGGAACACTGGTCTATAACGAAACGTTTTTGTTGAATATCTTTTAGACGCATTGAGCTATGACTAGCACTGGTTTATATTTACGAAAAAACAATAAGTTTTTAATTACTGTACTATGATAAGGCACTATTTAAATTAAGTTAATATATTACTTTAGGTCAGGAGATGAATGATCACTTCGTGTGCAATGCACATGAGATATGTATGTGTGCAAGAAGCTGTTACATTTGATAACCCTCTGCTATGGCCCCTGTCTCCAATGTGGATTTGACATGTATTAAACAAGAGATCTTTACACAAAACAGGTGATGTCACAAATTAGTTCTAGTGTATCTAGATGAAGAGTTGTGCTAATTAACTGAAAAAGTCCCTTCAGGGAGCACATTTGTAAGTTGGATTTGTTCGTAAGTCTGACAAAGTGAGTCTAATATTATTCATTAAAGGCCCAATTATTCATTAATGAATAATGACAATTATTATGTCTCAGAGCTGTATTGGACTGTGAACTCTGTCTTGTTAAGGATTCTCCAAAATTAATAATATTCACCATCAGGACAGCTTTACAGGACATCATCGTGCTCCCGGACTGATTCAATGAAACTGATGAGGCAGACTCATTTCTCCCACACCCCCTCACAAATGCACACTCATACAATTTACCAGACTTTAGACATTTTATACATTCTCTTACACACTGAAAATATTGTATATAATTGTAAATATTGGTATCTGGTGAACTGTAGTGTCTACTGTATTTCTTTGTACAATACACGTGAGCTACTTCCGCGATTTGTTTGCATTTGCGAATGTTCATAGATCTGTGGTCCGTTTGTATCTGTGGAAATTCGTAACTCGAATGTTCATACAGTAAGTCACGGTACTATAATAAGGCACTGTCTTTATGAACTGAAGTGAACTGCTAGTGGAGGTGGCTGATGATTCTGTAAACTACAAAAAAAAAAAATCAGCATTCATAATGTTTCACATGAACCTTAACACACTTAAAAAGTTTTATCACACACAAAACTACAACACTTTTTTATTATTATTCCTTTACTGCCAGGGACCTGCTAAAAACCAATTAAAGCATCATTTTGCAATATTTCTTTTTTTAAATTAAAACTCAAACATACACTATAATTACTTAAGTTACTAAATTGCAAAAAAAAAAAGAGAAAAATGTGACTCAAGATATCTGAGATAAAATGTTCTGTAATACCTTGCAATGCATCTTGTTTCTTTTGAAAAATAAGAAAAATATTTTCAAAACTGCCACAATGGAGAGATAATTTTGCTGTCAAGCTGTTCACACTATAAGTTTATAAAGTAATAAAATTCTTTAATAAGTAATAAAATCCCCCCCTGCCTAGAATATATTGACATCATAACTTATAAAAAAAAAAATAAAAAAAAAAAACTTATAAAAACTTTTTTTTTTTTTTTTTTATATACAGGGTGGGCCATTTATATGGATACACCTTAATAAAATGGGAATGGTTGGTGATATTAACTTCCTGTTTGT
>JAQMYL010000020.1:14189353-14199576 GCA_030014365.1 Clarias pachynema
TTATTTATTTCATGTCCTATTTATTTATTTCATGTCCTATTTATTTATTTCATTTTGAACACTTTGGAGTTCCATATTCCACTACCAGTTTCAGTTTAACTGCTGGAGAATGGTGTGTGGCAGACACAACCCGCGAACAGTTTGTGTATCTCATGCCTCTTGTCCACAAAGCAATTATGTGTCTACTGAGTGTTATATTGTTATCTCTCTGTTTAATTTTCTTTCACAAATAATCTGCCATTCATTGAAGATCTGATAATGGATTTAATCTCATTTTGCTGTCAAACTGTCCCTATATTGAAAAATTGTCCCTATATGAAAGGCTCAGCTGCTAAATGATTGGGGTAAGTTGACAAAGACTCTATTTCTAACCAAGTTTCCTGAGTAAATTTATACCATATAGGACAAATTCAGAGGATGGCAAGTGTCAAACATTTTATGTATTAATTTGTGTGAAATATGTAAATAATTTGAAACAGGTCCTGTAAAATTTACTGAAATAATCTAAATTCAGTTGATCAGTTGTTTTATAAGGTACAAGAACAAATGGCTGAAAATGTTCATCTGAGATATTTAAATTCAACACGCTTTAAAGATTCTACCACATGCCTCAATTCTGACTTCACAAGTAAGTTCAAGTCGTCTCGTCTCTCCCACTGTGGCTGAAGCTTTTCATTCTGAGTTGAGTGAAAACTAGAGAATGAGTTGTGACTGGAAGATTAATGTCTGGCTTTTGTCCTCGGTTTTCAGCGAAGCTCTCCTGTGTATTCTGTCTGTGGGAGAGTGACTCAGTGAGCAAGCTCTTCGTGACTTGAAGTCTATGTGATGCCACATCATGTTCACGAATCCTCACTCAGACAGCTGTAAAAGATTTCAGCATCTGTGAGAGCGAGCGACTGTACTGACAGCTTCTCATCCATGCTCAGAATCAGGACATCAGCAGAAAGAACTCCAGCACTGCTTCACTTTCTTTTATGTTCAACTTTAGACTGAGGTTAAGTTTTTAGGAATTGCCTTGCAGGTACTTCCACTGGAATGTTCCACATCTTCATCTTCTATAATGCTTATCCTGTGGACAGGGTTGTGGGGGCTTGGAGTCTATCCTAGGCAGGGTACACTCTGAACAGAGTGACAATTTATCGTAGGATACACATACAGTCAGCTAACACTATGGGCGATTTCTGGGAACGCCAATAGCCTAATCTGCTAATTAGGCTAATTGTCAGAGGAAACCCGAGCAAACCCCGAGGTGGGAATTGAACTCTCAACCATGGAAGTGTGAGGCCACAGTGCCTCCACTGGAATGTTGCTCAATTTTACTTTCATTTTGGTCTGTTTCAAGTCTATACTTGAGGAATAGTGGAACAGCCTGGGTACATGTTTCCATCCAAATTTATAATGGAAATCTAGGGATAGTTGCTGAAATCCATACGTTCAAAATATACAATTACATAACAAATTTCTAATAATTGCAATCACAATAAACATTACTATGAGACAGACATAACATAAAACCCTACCAGTGCTGTTCTTATCCCCTTCTAATACTGAAGCAATGCGATAAAATTAATTATAACCCCTTAGATTGGATATGCCATTATAGGAAACTAGTCAATGGCAGGGTTCACATTTTCTGTTCATCCACCTTTTGTTTCCATCATTTAAAAAAATCCTGTAAATGAGCTTCGATTATAGAAGCAGTTGTGGATTACAGCTATAAATACTGTTAAAGCTAGTGTCATAGAAAAGTTAATCAACTTTTGACAAATTGGATTGTTCAACATTATTCCTGTTATTTACACTTTACTGAACATTTTGTGGTCTACATGCGCCACTGAGCCTGAACAACTACGATTATACAATAATATGAATGCAAATACTTCCCAGTGAGTGAATAATACATTTAGAGCTAATAATGGCTGAAAAATGTCTTCTAAATCAATTAAGTGGATCTTCTGTACCGAAACCCTTAAGGGACACAGGAGGAAAATATGAAAGAGACATAAAAGGAAAAAGATACATACTGTAGAAGGTGGTGGGTGAGAGACCATCCAGGTCAATGTAAGAAGAGACACATTGTTTATTTATTTGTTTATTTGTTGTTTATTTATTTGTGAAGTAAATGACAAAACAAGTACAGTACAACAGATTGCAAAACTGTTAGCAAATTGAGGTTAAATAAAAATCTCATCTTCTGTATTATGATTGGTTGCAAAAAAATATATTTGTTGTTATTTAGAAACCTAGAACATGAAGGTAGGACTTTAATTGCGTACTGTATTTAAGCACAGTTGAAAAGACATGGAAGCATGTGAATCACTCAGCGTTTTAAAATTACTTTTATTATTTTTCCTTCTTTGTAATTTTTATTTTATTTTATATCATGTCCTTTAAAGCACTCTGTACAAGCGCCCTTACACAGTGAATTTACATTTGTTCTTTTCTCAGTGAAGACAAACTCATAGCTTCAATGGCTACATTTACATTACGAGCCGCTATGCTTAATTCCAATCTTTTGTCAGATCGGATTTGCATGTCATGACAGTTAACAGTCATATAATTAAAGTGACTTTTATCTGACTAACGTAGACGTTTCTGCCCTCTAAAACAGCACGCATGAGCACATTGATCCATCATTTCTCTCACCATCTGGGTTAAAACACCTTATATTTGTGAGACTACTCATTTATTTCAAATAATGGGTGCAAAAATATGCTTGGGAGTTTGCGCTGGGGGATAACAGGCAACAGGTCGGCTCTATTTGTTGAGGTCCAAAAGATGAAACATGCCAGAGACCTCGCTTTAACTATTGTTACTGTAGCACTGCTATGAAATCCCCATGCTGTTGATGCTGACTGATGTTGTCACCACCCCACGTGTGAACAGAGACAAAAAGCATGAATTCTGATCTGCCCTTTTCATTTAAGTCACATCATTGCATATTGGATATGTATCCGATCTAGGACCACATACGAAAGTGAATCAGATCCAATCTGAAAAACAGCAGATTGGTGCATTTGGACAATCCTAAAAAAAAAAAAGTCACATCTGTGGTACATTATGGTTTAAAAAAAGAAAAGAAAAATCAGATTTGAGTCACTTCAGGCTTTCTAGGTTGTCACATTTAAAGAGAGGATTAAGGCACAAAATTAATTGGAAACACATTGTTCCTCTACTGAGAAAGCTTATGGTAAAATGTTAATAAACTACCTGGTGTTACAGATTAATGAGACAGTCTTTTGTGTTTCTTCTGAAATTCTGAAAGAATGCAGCAGAGTAATGAACAGGTGTGGCAATAAGGAAGTCTAAATCACAATCGTAATATATTCATGCTGCCCACTCCTGCCAAAATTCCACTAACGAGTACAAAAACAAAAACAATGCCTATTTAGAGCGTGCTCAATGGGGACGCAGCATTGACATTGCAGGTATCAGTGACAGAGCTACTGACGTGATAGTCGGACGTTATGCAAGAGCGGTTCATATAGGATGGATCTTAGAGGAGTGGGATTATGACTAATATATGACATTGACGTAAGCACTGTGTGTCATGCTGACATTTATGTTCGAGTTATATTAAAAAAAATGAAAAGCTATGCCAGTCAAAGCCAATAAGGTAGTATAATCATAATCACAGTCATAATCAGAGATATTTCCTGACTCAAAGACTGACTTTTTATAGATAAAGTTTTTCATGGATAAAAAAAAACACGTATGTAAGTATAGAAAAATGTATCCTTTAAACATTTTCCCTTAAAGGAGAGTAAATTTAATTAATGAAACAATTGAAGTTATTTAAATTACTCCATTCAAAATATTGAGTTAACAGTGTGATCCCATGCATACATAATACCTTGATTTTCTTTCTTGTAACTTTATTAATAACTGCATTTAGAGTAAAGAAAATGTTAAATAGGAGTGCTATTTTATAAGCTGAAAACTATTGTGATTATCAAATACGTCTTTTTTAAAAGTCTGTCAATAGAACAAGAATTTGTTTACGACATTTACAATTTTAATATCACTCGACTATAAATAGGCTTATTAATCTTTATTTGGCTTGTTGTAAACTTATTTTTCAAAAATTATGGATAGTTTTTGGCTAGATTCAAGAATATTTCACTTGCTAAGATGCTAATATTTTTTTTGCAGTGTGCCATTTTGTTTAGGGGTTGAGCTAATGGCTATGTTTTAAATAGAAATGTTGTCAATTTTATAGTTGTTTTGGCTTATCACTTATCCAGTATCTTGGTGTACAACCAGCCAGTGTAAGCCATATATCTTACTCATCCACGCAACCTTTTTATCTTCATTTTACCATTCTATTACGGCCCGACCTTAGACCAGGATGCAGCAAAGCATCTCTTTATTAAGTAATAATGGATCAATTATTTTAGTCAGATTGCACAGCAACTTGAGCGAGGATCTTAATGGTTTTGTTTACAATCACATAACCTAGCCACACATTATCCTCTTCAATAATTTACGACCTGGCGTCATTTGGAAAATTGGAAACTCCAGGTTGTATGAAACCAAATAGCAAGCGAATGAGATTTACCTATATAAAAAAACAAAATAAAACAAACCCCAAGGGAAAAGATGCAAGCAGCTACACAGTGCCTTTAATTTAAACTCATTTATACATATAACAGCAACAGTAGAGCAAGGAAATGAGCAGCTCCCTTACATTCTGCACTTTAATTCATGTGCAGAGTACAAATGATTATTTTTTTTCTCTTTTGTATCATTTAAACGCATGTTAAATATCGCCGCTTGTTTTGTTTTTTTTGGCATTTTTTCCATTTCTCCATCAGAAACAGCAGGTGCGTACAGCAGGTCTTTAAATCCCAGCTTATCCTCAGCAGGTGTCCACAACATAACGAGCCTCGGTAAGTGCAGGAAACACTGCACTTCCATGCCGCCAGCTGAGAAACACAAAGCGAAGTTCACAGCAACGGATTGTAATATTGTTTAATTTGTTTTACTGCTGCAGAATTATGATGTGACCTTGCCTTTAAGGCTTTGGCAGCAACCAGGGAGCAGTTAGTGTTCGAAAATTGCAATTTTGTGCAAAATAAGAAGAAAACACACTAAACATTCTTCATACATCGCTTAGCAATCCCACGAAAAAAAAAAAAGTAATTTAATCGTTATAATTCCTGAAGACTTGATTGTTTTATCTAGATGATTGGCTAAGAAGCCAAGAGACACATGATAAGACATGCAACAGTTTCATTTAACATGTCTGCAGGATACTAATTTGTGTCATAATGCTTGTGAGTTTGTGTTCAAGTGCTTATTTATATATTTGTTCATTTAAAGGAATGTACTGTAGGTAGTGATGATTATAAATGAATTCATCTGTTCCCTCATTTTGAACATGTTTTGTGCATGTTTCTTCTTCTTTGTCTTTCGGCTGTTCCCTTTCAGGGGTCGCCACAGCGAATCATCTGCCTCCATCTAACCCTATCCTCTGCATCCTCTTCTCTCACACCAACTAACTTAACTTCATGTCCTCTCTTACTGCATCCATAAATCTCATCCAGGTTCTTCCTTTAGACCTCCTTAGACCTCCTTCCAACCTCAACATCCTTCTACCAATATGCTCACAATCTCTCCTCTGAACCTCTCCAAACCACCTCAATCTGGCCTCTTAGACTTTGTCTCCAAAAAAGGTACATGTTTTGTGCATGTTTGGGGGGGGTATTACACTGCCTGTTAGCTTATCTTCACGCTCACACACACACACACACTTGCTCTCGGCTCAGTGCGCTGGCTCACTCAGGCATCGGTCAATCTCTCTCTCTCTCGCTGCCAACACAAAGAAATACATATAAATAAATTTCGCATAATGAGCCACAGGTGGAAAACATTACATTTTACCTGATGGCTTCATCCGCAGGCGATGCTTGACCACCCTTTAACTGCCACAGTAACATTGCCACACTAAATGTCTTTTTCAGACTGCCAGCCCAAATGTGATTTTTGGAATATCCAGTTTGGAATCAGATTGCTTTCATCCAGTCCAAACTGTAAAAAAAATAAAAAATAAAAATAAAAAAAACTTGAATCTGAATTTAGCTAATCTGATTTGAACAACATCCAAATGTGGTCTAAAATCAGATTCAAATCAGATTCCTAAAGATGTCTTAGTCTGGATGCTCTACTCACTCAAATCAGATTTCAAACTTATTTGATCTACAGTATTATATCACACACGATCAACTAGTATAGACATGGGTCCAAAGACGGTGGAAAGACGAACAGGAAGACAAAATGGAATGTATGCAATAAAGGGGATTCAAACAGATATAGCATCATTATAATTTTTTGCGAAACAAATTGGTTTTGTCTGCAGGCTGAGCAAGGCATAAGAAATGTATGACATGAAATACACATGCCATGTGCAGAAAAATTCTGAACCCTGTTAGAAACTTAGGATCATGGATGAGGTTGGGCATTGTGCGAATGGATCAGAGTAATTTCTCCAAACGAATGTAAATGAATACAAATGTTAATATTTAGTTGTTTTGAGGTTGTATTTGCAATTTAATCAGTCATTCTTACAACAATTCTGGCCTAATGGTGATCATTCTCGCACAACTATATAATAAATTGCATACTTCATGTGCATGTTACAATCCATGATATTTTGCAGAACGATAGCCTTGCAATAAGATTAAATAAAAACAATTTTGTATCAATTTGATGAAATATATTCATGGTTTCTTATATATTGAGGTGTTAGAGCAAATTATGGGCAGAAAAGCATTTCGTTCCTTCCACCCATCCGCCTGCCTGCCACAATTCAGCCATAGAGACATTCAGGTAAAGTTATCTAAAGTCACTTCCTATTATTTCCTATTTCCTATTATCACAGATAGACATTTTATGTTAGGACTGAAATGATAGTTCCACACAAAAATACCATGTTACATTTGACATGAAACAGTGAGTGAGAAGAGGATATTTAAGACAGTAATAGACAATGTAGAAAATTATTTAATAGAATTTTTTATATTATATCTTTATATAATATTGTATTTATATAAAATTAAATAAGTTCAAAGTTACATTCTTCATATTATTTGTCTTTCATGGAATGCAGTGTTTTATGGGTTTTCCACACAGCCTAGACCTACTGGTTTAACTGGTGCTTTAGGTTCAGTTTCATATACAGTACAGGCCAAAGGTTTGGACACACCTTCACTCATTCAATGTGTTTTCTTTATTTTCATGACCATTTACATTGGTAGATTCTCACTGAAGGCATCAAAACGTGTGGAGTTATGTACTTAACAAAAAAAGGTGAAATAACTGAAAACATGTTTTATATTCTAGTTTCTTCAAAATAGCCACAAATAGCCACCCTTTGCTCTGATTACTGCTTTGCACATGATGAACACCATTTTAAAAGGTTTTATAAGAACCTTTCCCCCAATTTTCTCTCTAATTTGGACTCCCACACAACAGTTACCTCTCCCCTATTATAAGACAGCGACCAACTATGTCATAAAAGCCTTTTCAGGAGATCACAAGCTCAAATCCATGACTCTCCCGGGGTCTACTTTTTCCAAAAAAAAAAAAGATCAATCTTGTCCATGCTGTCTGTGTGAAAGGGATGCATACTTTCTTCCCTGTCAATCACTGTGACCTTAGCAAATTGTATGTGTCAGTGAGCGCTAGTACATATAACAGGGCAGATGGTGCTTTCTTTTGACCGTGTCACCTTGCCAGCAGTTCAGAAAAGACACAGCTGACTAGCTTTGCATGTCCTAGAGGAAATACGTGTTAGCCTTTACCCTTTCCAGTTTGTAACTATTACAATATAGGATAGAGGAGAGCTGGCTGGTGGGTGGAAATTGGCCAGGACTACATAAGGGAGATAAATAGTAGTAGTTATTAATTATTCATTACACACAGCAAAACTAAGCAGGGAAGTTTCAGATTTATGAGCGAGACAGTAATATAAGTCTGGGCCGGCCATGTGAGTTACATTTCAATAAACCTCATTTATATCCTGGTGTATTATTCAGCATGATTTATAATCACAATGAGAAATGTACAGTACATCTGAACTCACTGATGCCTCCTGGGGGGGTTAAGAGGTCGATTAAATAGCGATCCCGAAAATAGACTTCCACTGTGCTGTTTTTTTTTTTTTTTGGGATAATATTCCTGCTGTGCCTCAGAGGACGTTAATGCTATTCAATCTCTCCAGGTGAGCACATCACACAGGAATAGATTGTCATTTCCTGTCTTTCTGAAAATACCAAGCCCCTTTCAGCAGCTGTGCCCCAGAATCCTGCAATAATCATCCTTACCCAAGGCTCGGTCCTGTTCACGTTACCGCAGAACACAATGAAGTGGCCTGCATTCATGACTAAAAGCTCAACAGGAAGGCATTCAGCATTCAGCTCCAGGCTGTATTTATAACAGGAAAATTTGTATTATTCATATAAAGCTGGCCTATTTTTAGTGTTATTTGAAGAGTATAATTTCATTTGGTAATTTCATGCATTCTGGGCTTTCCTAATCTTCTGCCTGGCATGACTGATGGACTGATGGTTGTTCAAAAACTGCTCTCTTCAGGCCAGAAAAAAAAGTGGTGGGAACTAAGAGATCAATAGCTGGCAATGCTCTTGTGTGCACAGTGTGTGTGTGTGTGTGTGTGTGTGTGTGTGTGTGTGTGTGTGTGTGTGTGTGTAAAAACATCGACTGACTTTTCTCAGAGTTATACACTGTTACAGTGAGCAGCTGTGTCGAGTTAAGAGCACCGCTTCATCAACCGCCAACATCGCTTGGCCGAGTTTTTCCGATTCTCCAGCATTCGTCTCGAATCCTGACGCTGCATGTCACCATTATAGAGTTTTCAAGAGTACCAACTAATGTACCATGACAGACAGGAAATAAGTGAAAGGCATGATGATTGTCATTCAGTACATGTTGTCGCTATCAGATTATGTAGCAATGGCTTGGGCTTTTCTGAGCAGAGATCTGAAACCCAGAGGCCAAGTAATTTTAAAGTAATGACATAAGACTGTATCCGATGGGCTTTGTGCTGGATGAGCAGGATTTGGAGAGTTTGTATTCTCCACACATCTCCCCCAGTGAAGATAAGGCAAGGAAATATGCTTGCTCAACAGTAAACGCAGGCATGCATCTCAGTTTAATTTACATCAGTTTTCACTCCTGTTCTGTAACGATCATAAGTTCATAAGAAAAAAATATACAGCTAGTTCTTACCTATTATTCTCAAGAAAAATACATGGTCAACATTTTTTTGTATGTTTTATACCACCTAATATCTTATTGATCAGATGGTACTGATTAGTTTTCTTTAAAAGTAGCTATGATAGCACTTATAGCTGCTTGGCCAAAAGTGTCTGGACACCTGACCCTTACATGTATATGTGTGTTGAATCTCCCATTGTAGATTTAGTTCCCATTCGCGTCAAGCCTAGTAATGTTAAAGCAAATCAGGCCGTTTTTGGTTGGAGCATTAAAGGTCCCATATTTTACTATTTCTAAAACAAGTTAACACAGAAGTGTGTCTGTTAATGTACCAGCTGAAATAACCCTCAATGCATTTTTTAATACCTGAAACTTCCTTTATTATTTCACTCCTTCTCCAAAATGCTGTTTCAGTGTCAGTGAAAAATAAGCTACTGCTGAGTCCTACTCCTGCACAAAAAAGCAGAGCTAAACAACACGATGGAGGATGGGATCGTCTTATACAAGGTCACAATAGGGGGAAATCTAATTGGAATCTCATTTATTTAAACCCCAGTTAGCACTAAAAAGAATCTAAAGCTGAGGATTCTCATTGTTTGGTTTGTAGACACAGAGTGGAGACCCATCTGAATGTCTAAAAATGACTAAAAAGAGAATTTTGCATGATAGGACCCCTTTAATGTTCATAGCCTTGCCATCTTCAGAGTGTTACATGTGCTATTTCCTTCTTTCGGGCACTCACTGATTCATGAGGTCAACGCAAATATGCTCAACAGGAGGTCTGTCTGAAAATATGTTGCATTCATATGACTGTGCCTATCCATTACAGCAATTCTATTTATTTTCTCGTTTTTGCCATCTTTATTCAGGGTTTCCGCGGAGTCTTAAAAAGTCTTAAAAAGTCTAAAATTAAAAAAACGAATTTTTAGGCCTTAAAAAGTCTTAAATTCGCTGTTCTAGGTCTTAAATATTTTTTCACAGGTCTTATT
>JAQMYL010000020.1:14212939-14225452 GCA_030014365.1 Clarias pachynema
TGTGTATGAGTGTGTGCCCTGCGATGGGTTGGCACCCTGTCCAGGGTGTACCCCGCCTCGTGCCCTAAGTCTCCTGGGATCGGCTCCAGGTCCCCGCGACCCGAAATACAGGATAAAGCGGTATAGAAAATGAATGAATGAATGAATGAATGAATTTCTTACTTTTCTTGAAGAATAAACATAATGGACTACGTTCATTAACTTTTTTCTCCCACAATTTTCCTGCAGAAAGGATTTTGATGCTGCATAAGGTTTGCGAAGCCCCTGCAGCATTTAATAATGTACAGTACATTTTTCTAATTCATCTATCTCAGTGTTGGCCAGTTGGGTCCCTTATCTACTGCTCTGTACTCTGTGTTATAATACCAAATATGGGACATGTTAAACAATTTAACAAGCAAAAAAGTCTATAAACAAGTCAGCACACAACATAGTTAATCATTTAAACTGATCGCAGTCATCAACATATGTCTAACTGCAAACAAACAAAAACTTTACATTGTCCAAAACCAAAAATCTGGCTGGATTTTAGGAAGATTCTTGACCTTTTGAAAGACCTTTTGAGGAGAGTCTAGTGAACATTTTGAACTCAATATTCATTTCCAATTCCTGTTGATTCCAGGACAGGGAGAAATCAACGTTTTAAATCATGTTTATTAGACAAATCTTTTTAAATGTTTGTTCTTTTCACAGAAAGGAATTCATGGTTGCATAAAGTTTGAGAAGCCCTGCAGCATTCAATAAAAGTATATAAGGAACAGCGCTCTGTGATGCAGCCAGATGTAAAAGCTGATTATTTTCATATTACACCAAGTCGCAAAGTGTTTAATGCCCCATGTACCACATCCATTTACCATCAAGGTCAACAATTTATTATTTAAAAAGACAGTGTGCTACATAAATACATTTATTAAACATGTACATCTATACAATCTTAAATTTCCACATGGCATCATTAGTAAAACCTCCAGGTATGGAGCGTATACAGTACTTGCACCATATTACACTTGGCATACTGCTTAAGGAAAATACTCAGCGGCATAATGATAAAAGATAAATTCCTGAACAAACTCCCCAAAGGACATTGGCGGCCCATTCAGTTAAGGCCCTGGGCTCCTGACCTAAAGGTCGGGGGTTCAGGCCCTGCACCGCCAAGCTGCTGCTGTTAAGCCCTTGAATAAGGCCCTTAACCCCATGTGCTCCAGGGGTGCTGTATCTGGGCTGACCCTGTGTTCTGACCCCAGCTTACTAACTGGAATATGTGAAAAAAATAATTTCACTGTGCTGTAATGTACATGTGACAAACATCTTAATCTAAATAAGAGCTTTTTCATGAAAAACACTCATGCATAACAAAGAACCCCAGGGTACAGGCAGAACGATGCTGTGCTCGCCTTTGGTGGTATGTCTGGAGAAATGCTTTCTACAGGAAAAAGAGAAGGCTTGTGAAGAGCTCATGTTAGATCACTCAGTAAGTTTTAATTATCAGTCCTCACTGTGTGTGTGTGTGTGTGTGCGCATGAGTTCCTGCTAAAATACAGCTTAACCCAGCATAAATTTTTCTCCTGCTCCCTGCTGGTGCAGGTCATTTTCACCACAAGTCCACTGCAATTTCTGTCTGATGGCACTCTGGGAGTGTGTTTTCCTTCAAACGGACAGAGAGTCAGACCAGAGGACACTCTAGACACTTTGCCATCTAAGGCATTTTGAAAACTGCTGCTTACACAGATGAGAGATGAGAGTACACACACACACACACACACACACACACACACCCCAACAACAAAAAAACCTCAGATCTTGCATTTAAAAATGCCTGAAAAATCATTTGAACTATTGCTTGGTAATAAAGTGTTTGGAGTAAAATTGTCCTTAATGTATTAACTTTAATGATTCTGAGGCCTGAGCCAGTTAATTTAGATATGGCTTTTAAAAGGACAACCAATACACACACATTTAGGCATTTGGCAGACATTTACATTTATGCATTTGGCAGATGCTCTTATCCAGAGAAACTTCAAAGTGCTTTGAAGATTCAATCATTTGATAGATCCTTACAATGGTCACTGGAAGTCCCATCAGTCAAACACATAGGGAAGGGTTTTTATTTACGTTTTGTTGGGCGGGGTTACCCAAATGTCTAAGAATCAGCTAAGTCTATAGTCATTGCTTAAAGATTGCCGGTGACTCAGCTTTACGGACATCAAGAGGAAGTTTATTCCACCACCTAGGAGCCAGGACAGACAAACACTCAAAATGCATGTCTTCCCCTGAGAAATGGTGGGACAGGTCGAGCAGTGGTGGAGGATCAGAGGGAATGTGGTGCGGTGCAGGGTGCGATTAACACACAGTACGGTGGACATCGTCAGACCTGACAGGAGTGAGATGCAGTAGTCCAGTCTCAAAATAACAAGGGACTGAACAAGCACCTAAGTGGCCTGTGTGGAAAGAAATGGACAAATTCTTCTGATTTTAAAAAGAAGAAATCAACAAGAGCAAGTATGGATATCAATGTGTAGGGAAAATGACAGCTGATTGTCCAGAGTTACCCCAAGATTGCAGGAGTGATCCGATTGTTGTCACTGTAAAGATCACAAGGGGTATGATCACTATAGTTTACAGGGGTATGAATCACCTGGGATGAACAGCAGATCAGTTTTACTGAGATTAAGTTTCAGCTGATGAGCTCCCATCCAGGATGAGATGTCTGCCAGACATGCTGAGATCCCAGTGGAAACCTGAGTGTCTGAGGGAGGAAAGGAGAGAATGAGTTGTGTGCCATCTGCATAACAATAGTCTGAAAGCCATACAAGTATATGACCTCAGCAAGAGATGGGTATAAAGGCAGAACAGAAGAAGACCAAGTACTGTGCCTTGTGGGACACCAGTGGGGAGTCTGCATGGAGGTCACCCAGATGTGGAAAACCTTTATGTCACCTCATATGACTGATCTTCTAGGAAGAAGACAAACCAGTTCCATGCCGTGCCAAAGATTCCAAGTCTTCACATGATTTTATTTAATCAAATCTACAAAAAAGCACTGCAAACAGTACTACAAACATACTACAACTTCTGATTTTGTAGAAAAGGCTACTACGCAAGCTTTACTAAGGGATATATATTGAGTTCTTCTAAAATTATTGGGTTGTCGTCATTTGACGTGTGATTTACATGTGCCCTAAATAAATACAGTGTGTCTAAGTGAAAGCAGTATATATACAGTGAACTATAGTTTGAGATTAGAAGCTTAACTTTGTTTTAGAAATCTATTGGAGATGCTTTGTAGTGTAGTGGTTAACACGTTTCTTCACATGTACAGTATAAGGACCCTGGTTTGATACCAAGCAGAAACACTGCTGATTTCTCCTTTTAGGTGAAGAGAAAAACTCTCATCTCACCTGCTGTATATTGATCAGAGAGAGAGCGTATCTATGTCCCCAATGCCCTGTGTACACTAGTTCATTTTTCTGTTAACATACATGAACACTCATATTCTGTTAAGGACAAATGTTACCCATTTCAAGATAAAACATTCCCTGAATATTAACCAGTTTTATTTTATTGTAACGAGGATTCTCAACTTATTCAGCGCAACAAAACTAATGTTTTTCATTTTATGTGGTTTTGATGCTCTCAAGAAAAAAATGTATCAAACAAATAAAGAGCTGGGGAATATCTTTTCAGATTTTTATTATTATGTGCAATATAGACATAGGACGCTTTAGCTGCGTTCCAATCAGCAAGTGGTTCCCTGAGAAGTGGACTGCACAGGGGTTTCAGCCATGTAACGCATGATTCCAAACCACAAGGAGTGAAACTGCTCGGGTCAGTGGGAACTGTGAACAGTGAAGAGTGAACAGGTGAGTGGTTTTTCTTAACCCAATTTGAGTAGTTTCAGCAATTTCTTTTCTTTTTTTAATTTGTTTTCTTTGATTCAGGAGAATAATTTGATCCTTCTAAAACAGTCACATCTCTGCCCCGACCACGCGATATGTCTTCTGACATGGTTATTTAAGAAACTACTCACTGCACCAGTTAGGGTTAAATAACTTGTTGCCAGCTGAACCACATTAATCACTGCAGTAATTATCCAATGGAAGCCTCTTATCTACTTGATTAGTTCCAGGTGGTGACACACACATGCATACATAAATTAATTATATTGTATATATTATGTATATTATTCATCAATGCATTAATTTCTCAGTTAAAAAAAAAAAAAGTATACTCTATAGTACGATATACTATATGAAAGGAATAAAACAATAAAACCTAAGGGTTTTTTAATTCCTCTTTTTTTTTATAGTCAGTTTATAGTTAGGCTTTGTCAAAAGACTGCTCCACATAGTCTAGGTCTAATATCAAACAGATTTAAAAAAAATAATAATAAAATGCGTTATTATTTAACAGGAAAAATGTTAATAACATAACTGTTAATAAGTTGAACTTCTAGTACAAATGAAGACATTTATTTTTACAAAAAAAAAGGGAAAAACTTTGCGTATTTTTAGAGCAGGTATGTAATAAGTGCTAGACACAGTTCCAGCACATATCTGAGACACAAAGAGGTTTTTTTTTAATGCAAGAAAAGGCAATTATACTCTCCATGAATGCATAATAAAAAGTATTTAAAATACAGTTCTGACCCTAAAGCAGGATTTTTTTTTTTTTTTTCAAATAAATCACTTTGAGTGTAAGAAGTTGAGTGGTCCTCTTAAACGTCAGTTCCCTGAAGTTGTATTTGTATAATGGGCGATTAATTTATTTCCAGGGCTTATGCATGAATCTCTTAATATTCTGGCCACAACCAATTGCAATCATTTATTTGAGTCCAGTACTGAAGTCAATTTTTTTCCCCACTGCGAATACAGTCCTTGTTTTGGACCAAACTCATTAACATATTTTGCCTGAAGTAAATTATTTGGAGACCTTCCCCCAACCCTCCCCCCCCCCTCTCCCCCCATGAAAACATAATGACTGACGCTTGAATTTCATAAGCCAACGGTGATTTGAAATCCTTCATATTTGAAACCTTTCCCAGTATTCGCTAGAACGGTGAATTTTGATACCTCGCCTTTTCGAGTGACTGACGTATCGTACAGCGTTCGCTCTGTCAAAGAAATCTATCTGTAGCTGTAGGTAACGTGATAGAATTAATGAGAAGTACATCAGAGAGGCTGCGGGCCGGCTGCTAGAGGAGGAGATTAGCATACTGATAGCTTTATATTTCTGCGAGGGCAGATTTATGCATGGCTCTGCATTCCTTTTAGGACATTCAGATCCCTTGGCTGTCATTATACGTGACTTGAAACAAATTGCGCAATGCAAAGCTTCACAGAGAACAACATGTACCAAAGGAAGTCATGCAAATAAACGTATTTTATTAATCGATACAAGATGTTGGGTTTGTGATTGAACTGAAGCTCAGAAGTTGGTGATGTTTTTTCCGTAACAGCAGCTCTGAACGTTGTTCCAGGTGTAATGGATGGGTTCTAATTTTTATGATACCATCTCAGCACAGGGACTTGTATAAGGAAGGGGCACAGTACATAATCAAATTTTTTGGTCTTAACTCTACAAACGTGCTACTACCGGTGCAGTAGTTTGTTGAGAAACATCACTTATAACGTATTTAACAGGAATTAAATTGTGCCAGAATGTTAGCATAATGCACTGCATGTGATAAGGTATGCTTCTGTGCCTGTTTGTTCATAAACATCGCTGTCATAATGTCATTGCAAGCAAAATGTCTACGTTTAATAAGGGCTGTTCAACATCTGTGCATCCCATATGCTGTACACATAAAACCGCACCATACAGCAAAAAAACTAAAAGTTTAATGACCCTCATAAAATCTTCTTATTTGTTTTTCAAAATCTTTAATCTAATGAAAGAAAATCAGCATTCCTCATGGATTTTTTATCTGGAAGAGAACGCACAATCAACATTAACCGATAAAAGCTGTAAAAAAAAAAAATTTGACCCTTTTGAAAGATTTGTCCTCTTTATCAGTATTGCTACCATATACAAGGAGTGTTCAAGTCAAACTGGGACTTTTGATCCAACCAATATGTTTGATTGTGCAGAAAAACAGGAGAGTAAAAACTCCTTTTATTTCTCTATATAATCCCCTGCTACACTAATGCGCTAATCCCAGCGTTTCACTAGTGCATGGATACCATCAACGTAGAAAGTTTTCTCAGTACGCTAGAGTCATGATCAAATAGCCTGCTTCATGTCTGAAATGCTGGCCTCCCAGGAACTCCTTTAATGACCCAAACATGTTGAATAGGTCAGAACCGTACGTGGGATGTGGCAAAAACCTCCAGCTGAGTTCCTGTAATGTACAAGTAGTGTTTGAGAATGATTGTGTGTACAGTTCCCGCAGACAGACGCGTCTCTTCCGCAAGTTGGTGGCAACATCATTCATGGCCATTCAACCTTCTTTAAAACGTTTGCACCACTTAAATATTTTACTGCTACTGGAGTCTTTTAGAGTCTCATCACGGTACTGTACTTGTTATCTTCTGTAAATATCAATCTGTTTTATGCCTTAATTCCCCAGAAATGTTCACAAGTCCCGATTTGACTTGAACACTCTACGCACTATTGGAGCAATGATTTATCACTATTAAATGAAATTGGTAGAGCTTAAAAATGCTGTAGTGTAAGAGGAATAAAACATTTTAGAACAAGTTTTACAAAAACAATCAACTCTAAAGTGGCAACAAAAAGAAAACCCTAATGGCCCTTATACTGTAAATACAACTTACAATTTATCAGCTTCATATTGTCAGAAGGGTGTACATACATAAATAAGCCCACAATTCAAGAACTCAAACTACACTACACGTTTATATTAAAAGATTATTTTATTCACAATAGAAGTGTAACAAATATAGTTTATCAAAAAGATTTCTGCTGCTCATTAATATAATTTATTCCATAAGATCGTAATTCCTTTTTTTTTTTCTTGTTTTTTTTCTTGTTTTTAAATATAGAAATGTTCAGTGGCAGTTTGCCGGAATGGAATTTGTACATTATAATCATGAAAAATGGAAACACACACACACACACACACACACACACACACACACAAAAACCCACAACCAAGCCAACCCCCCACCCCGCCCCACACACACAAAAAAAGGTTCAGCATGTGATTAAAAAAAAAAAAAAAAAAAAAGGAGGAAGAAAACTCCTATGTGCAATGGAATGATTATCAGCAATATTGTACAGTTACAATTCTGAGGTTGTGTCACATCAAATTAAACTCACAAACAATAAAAGGCAACATAAGATAGTCAACAATAACATCGTAATCACAATTCCATCTTTGTCTGAAAGGAAACATCAAACCGTGGCCTGCGTTAGCGCTTTTTCACAAATTAGCATGCTAGTCCGGTTATGCTAACAAGATGCACATTTTGCCGCAAATAATTCCATGTGACGATATTTTGGGGGGAGAATAAAAAAAACAACAACATCTTCTGTTTTTAACATTTGAGGCCGTTCTGAGATATTTAGACAGCGATTCATCTTAAATAACAGTGTTTATTTTCAGTGTGCTAGACAATGCTAAAAAAATTACCACACATTATACATTTCCTGATAATAGTATTTCTAATAATACTAGTTTCTGACAACTAGTACATGTAAATGTCTTATTTTAATATATAGTTTACATACCTTTTAAATCTTATGTATACATTTATATATGGCACTTTACATATTTTTATTATATACACGTAAATACAGGATATTAACAAGTGACGTGAATTATTTTAGTCATTATTTCAGCTAAAAAAAAAAAAAAATTGAAATATAACACTGTTATTTAAAAGAAATGTCTGTTTTTACATGAATGACCTGATCAAAGAAATCTATGAATTAATTCAAAGATCAATTTGAAACAAAGTTTCAAAGACTGATGAATAATATGGTAACATTTTGTTAGCGCTGGAGGTGTATAGACAATTTGTGGATGTAGCAGGTGATCACATTTCCCTTTGGTCTTAGTGTTCCAGACCCGTGTCTGCCGCTCTTTGGATCTCTTGGACCATTACACATCTTTTCCAAAACCGAACAAGGCGAAACGTGCTACTGAAGTGCCGGTTCCAACAAGGTGAAGTGTTTATCCGAGATCTCAGTAGACCCTAATTAGGAGATGAAGCAAATGCTAGAAAAGGCTGACCATAAACACATAAAACGTCCTCCATAACGAGTCAGATTAATTTCCTTTTGAAACACAAACACACTACACAGTTAACCAGTCAGATCAAGACTTGTCTGGTGTCCAAAGTTAGCTTTTTTGTAATGTTGTACTGGAGCTATGATGCTAATGTAGCTAGCAAGTAATGAAATTCAGACTCACCTAAATATCTTGGACAAATCTACTTGAGTCCCTGCGCATGTCCACAATCTGACTTATTGTCATTTACAGCCATGCAGAAAACTTCACAGTGAAACTGAACACTGAACTGTAATTGGGGACTTAGAAAACCAGAAGCATGTCCTTAATTTCCTTCCTTAATGTACTTTGGTATCAGTCCACCCCTGCCCCGGTTTGGTAAAACTCCAAGTTTGAGTCCTGATTTCTTTTGCTAGTTTTCTTGACATTTGTCCAGGCCATGGACAGGAGACTTTTGGCATGAGGCAGGGTGTCAATCCATCGCAGGGCACACACACATTAAAGGCAATTTGGAAACCCCAATTAGCTTAATCTGCATGTCTTTGGAGTATGGGAGGAAACCGGAGTACCCGGAGGAAACCCACCAAGCAGGGGGAAAACATGCACGCAGACCTGAGGCGGGAATCAAACCCTCAACCCTGGAGACCACAGTGCCAACCTCGTATCCACCCTGCCGCCTATCCATATTTATTATAAATATATACTTATGTATGTAATTTAAGTGTCTTTAAATTCCACATTGAACCCAGCCTCATCTCCGCCTCCCAAAACATTTCTAAGCCAGAAAGCGTAAAGTGATGCAGATGATATATAATATAGCTCAACTTTCACCCTATTTACAAAATTGATTCTTAAAAATAACACACTGCTGTTCAGTTCTCAACTGATAATGGATTTCCTATAACACAATCTCTCAGGGTAGTTCTGACTGCCAGCTTTATATAAATAGATTCGTTCCTTCATTTTCTACACCACTTCTCCTGTACTGGGTCACGGGAAGCCTGGAGCCTATCCCAGGAACCTTCAGGTACGAGGCAGGCTACATCCTGCACAGTGTACCAATCCATTGCAGGGCATACATGCGCAAACACACACATACACACACACACACAAACACACACACAATGGGTAATTTGAGAACGCCAGTTAGCCTAATCTGCATGTCTTTGGACTGTCGGAGGAAACCGGAGCACCCGACCAAGCATGGGGGAGAACATACAAACTCAAACATGTACATAGACCTTTTAGTACACATTCATTATATACTTTGCACAGAGAGTTTTGCATCAGAGACGCCAAATAAACTGACTGAAAACATATGTAATTGCTGACAATTTTTTACTCCACCTACTTTGTGGATGATTGTAATTTTACTATTACTACTGTATGCTCTGTCAGCTCTACAGCGCCCTCTGCTGCTTCAGAGTGAACACATTTTGAAGGAGCCTCCAGTGTCAGAGCTTTGAATGTGTGAGAGAGAAAGGCTTAACTTATAGTTTCAAGAGAAAGAAGCGAAAAAGAAACAACTGTTTAACAGCTGCTCTATCCATCTAGGAAACTCTAGTCCAACTAGTGACCGTAGAGGCCAATGGTTACGACTGTATTAATTCCGGTCAAAATTCACACACACATTTGTACACTATGGGCAATTTGGGAACGCCAATTAGCCTAATCTGCATGTCTTTGGACTGTGGGAGGAAACCGGAGAACCCGGAGGAAACCCACCAAGCACGGGGAGAACATGCAAACTCAAACATGTACACAGACCTGACATGGGAATCGAACCCAGGACCTGGAGGATTATCGTTCAATAACATTAAAAGTAGCTACAAACAGAAAATCATGACATCAGTTAATAATAATAATAACAACAAAAAAAACAATAATCACTGGCAAACTGCTATCCTGTAAGACTTCAGGATGTCCAGGATGGTAACTTAGTTTTACTTCTTGCTGCATTATAACCCCGCCCACTTGTTTAATTCCTTACTTTAACAATGAACAACATGCGGGGACGTATTTAGAGAAATGATTTCGGGGTAGGACAGATTTCCTTTGATTGGTAGCTAGCTATATTAGCCTTGTAGCTCCAGAGCAAAACTAGATCAACGCTAATTACATTTTAGCAAAGTGGAACATTACATACTACACAATTTACTCAGATGCTGAGAGGTTAGTGTAAGTTGCCTAGACACTAGACACGGACACTACGGGGGAAAAAAATAGCAGAAACACACACACACACACACACACACACACACACAAACTGTTGATCCTTGCCAGCTGTGGCATTCCCCAGTATTAATATCACTGTGTGTACGTGTGTGTGTGTGTGTGTGTGTTTTATCCAGTGTCATCTACCCTTACTGGTGTATGTATGTTTGCTTTCTTTGAATCTCTTTGCTAATTCCTTTTGTGCGCTTTCTACACAAGTTCCACACTAGGACGCTTCCCCCTTTTTTTTCTATGAAAGAAACAAAATTCACAATTTTTTTTGTGCTTTCATGAGAAAAGAAAGCAGAAACCGTAACACAAGGCAGGTAAAAAATAAAGTTCACTTCACATTTGGTGGTACATTCAGACATAATCATTCAGTCGTGCTGATTGACGCTGCTGACTCGTTAGCACTGGATGATGATTTCTCTTGTCGTCATCATCATCATCATGACCTTCATCATCGGCGAGGGTAGGCTCCTTCATCCGCGCGCCTGTGAGGCTTAAAAAACACTTCTTATTTCACGAGTCATAAATTAACATAAACTACCTTATTTGTACATATGTCCGATATCCCCGGCCACGCTCAGGCGAGTAAACAGTGAAAGTCCGAAGTTTCTTATTGAAACAGAGCGCGGCTGGAGGGAGAAAAAGGAAGCACTGACGTATGCGGGAATCGACTCGAACGGGGACGTTGGTTCCTAATGCAACGTCAATCGCGTCATGTCGTCCAAGTTTATCTTTCACACCGTGAATGTCTTGTGTTGTCCTGGAAGTCTGAGGTCAGACAACAGAGAAAAGAGGGAAAAAAACCCAAACAAAAACAAAACAAAAACAATCCAAAACAAAGACCATACACTCTTCCTGAACTAAAGCTTCCTCAGTTCACTTACACAAGCAGAACAGTTGGTCATTAAGCTAAAAAGGCACTAGTTAACTCCATATCACTACCTTGCCATTGTGGCGGACAGAAAAACACATACACACACTTTATAGAAATCATACACAATGAATTATCGGAATCAAACAGACTTTTAACGGAATATGGCTTCGTTTTTGCGTGTCGTGTGTGAAATACAACGTGATGAACGAGTGAAGACGGAGGTCCGGGTCTCCTCACGGAGGAGAGAAGAGAAGCTCGTTCGGACCGATCGGGGTGAGAAAACAAAGGGGGTGAGGTTTCAGGAGAAGGGCAGCATGCACACTGCTATCTCTAAATGGAGAAGATGCTCAGCCCCGGGCGGGGGACCTGCAGGACGGTTTTTTCGGGTGAAGAATGAGCGGTCAGAGGGGGGTCGACTGCGCTGCTGGAGATTGGAGCTAGAGGTCCGAGCACTTGCTCACAGCTGGAGATGTCCTTGCGAGGGGCGTTGTGGGGAAGCGTGAACGCTGCTACAGCTGGTCTTTCCTGTCTGAGCTCTCCCTCTCGGGCTTGATGACGGGCAGCGGGTGAGCCTCGGTGTTGAAGACCCAGTGCTCGAACGGCAGGTGGTCGTCATCGGAGAACAACAGGTACAGGTACCTAAAACAAACACACACACATGGGTCATTGCTAAGCTGCATCTTTTGTTACCTTTTTTTTTTTTAACATTGATGAGACAATAGAAACAATAAAATCATTAACAAAAACAAAACCAATAAAATCTCAGCTCTTAATTGCATTTACGCCGGAGGTTGGAGTGACAGGGGAAGATGTGGTGGACAGAGTTAGATGAAGACAAGTGGCGACCCCTAACGAGAGCAGCCAAAAGAAGATGAAGAAGAATAAAACAATCCATCCATCCATCCATCCAGGAACCTCTGTAGTCCAACTAGTGACCATGGAGGCCAAGAGTGGCCATTGTATTTATTCCCATTTTCACAACCGTGGTGGACCTCCAGTGAACCTTCATACATTACAGGCATGTATGTGGGAACACCATCTGTCATATCTGAGCTAGTCAGCTAAGTAGATCTCTTAGTTAGCTAGCTGGTTCCGGTAAAGTGTGTTGTTAACTTATGTTGTGTTCTTAATTTATGTAGTGGGATGTATGTAGCACCTTGGTCCTGGAGGAACGTTGTTTCGTTTCACTGTGTACTGAACTCTATATGGTTGGAATGACAATAAA
>JAQMYL010000020.1:14236730-14247340 GCA_030014365.1 Clarias pachynema
AAGACATCATTAACATTATGGCCTCTGTGTGTGTGTGTGTGTGTGTGTGTGTGTGCGCGCGCATGCGTGTCGGCTGCTAAGAGGCTCTCAGTATGAATGTGGCTACTGCTGCTACAGCAGTGTGAATGCTGAAGGACACACACACACACACACACACACACACACACACACACACCACATGCTAGATGTCCCCTGGCTATGACTCAGCAAAATACAAAGAGACAAAACATCTCACACATCCAGAGACAGACAGACAGACAGATAGACAGATAGACAGACAGACAGACAGTGTGTGTGTGAGAGATATAAAGATGAGAAACGGGCAAAAAAGCAGGGATGACTAGATGAACGCATCTAGTCACAGAAGTACGGGAATGTAGAAGGAAAAGGAATGCAGGAGGAAACAGAGGGAGGAAAACAATAAAATACAGAAAAGCAGGACGAGTGAAATAAAGAAATGGACGCAACGAGAGCAGGAGGACGTGAGGAGCAATAGAAAGGAGGAACAATAAGAAAAAGAAAGGACGAATAGAATCTGCCTTAAATGAAAAAAAAAATGACGGACAAGAAGACCAGAAAGATGATGGAAGATGGAAGAGGAAAAAAAAAATAAAGAAACCTGAACGAGAAGAAAGAACGAATGATGAAGGAATTGAGGAAATCAGCAGGTTATTCAAGGAGGAAAGAACGAAGCAAAGGAAGCAAGACAATAACAAAAAAAGAAAAAAAAAATGGAGAAAAGAATGAAATAAAGGGACGGAGTAAAGCTGGAGTGAAGGTACTGATAGAACCACGAAGTAAAGAAAGTAGAAGAAAGACGGGGAAAGGAGCGCAGGACGAGATGAAAGGACGCGGGACATTAAAGCAAGGCAGGAAAGCAGAAAGAAAGGAAGTGATTAAATAAACGCATGAAAGGAAGGAGGAAATAAAAAGATGGAGGAATTGCAGAAGGACGTGCGCTACATTTAATCAGCTCCTACGGCTCTCATTCTGTTAGCGCACTATGTCTAGTGCCCTATATGAGACGCCCCCTCAGGACAGGAAAGCGCGCGGCCAAAAAGGAAAGAAAGCAGGCTGTTTCTAAAGCAGGTCCATCAGTCGCTTTCTGTCCCCGCGGCTAGACGTGACAAACTATTTTCATTTGCTTCTTCTGCACGAAAGAGGAGCGAGTCAGACAGGAAATCTCTCGGCGAGCCCGACAAGCTGCCACGCGTTCGCGGCTAACACGCCGCATGCTAACCTGCTAATTACTGCAGCACGGTATAGAGGCACTTAAGTGCATCAAAAAATATGACTGGATTAACGAGTGAGTCACGGAGAGGTGGAACACCGAGCTCTAATTAGCTGTTTACATCGGTGAGCAATTAGCCATGAAAGTACCGTAATAAAGCCGCGCTGGCACGCGTGTCATAGCTGCTTTACGGCTCAGGAGCGTAGCGTTAGCGCTGCAACATAACCTTTATACGCTCATAAGAAATGCTGTACAATCACAGCAAATAGCTCACCTTATGTCTGGAAACAAAAAAATGACTAGATGATTTAATTTAATAACAAATAACAAGCTATTTAAGTAGCTAGGAATCTTGAATTCCCTATTTATCTTGCTAACAAAACTATACTTTTATCATAAAGGGCAGCTATAATGCAAAATTCCGCTTTTGTGTTATGTTTAGATGCTCAGATGAGTCTCTAGTGTGCATCAATTCTTAGATTAGATTTTTCCCCCCTATTGTGACCTCATATAAGAATACTCCCTGAGCGTGTTGCGCAGCTCCAGGCATGGCTCAGCAGTGACTCATTTACATAGACACTGAAATGGTGTGTTCGGAAGAGGAGTGTTCGGAAGAGGAGTAAAACTGAGGGAGTTTGTGGTATAGATACATAGCTAAATACGGGACCTTTAAAGAAACGTTTAAAACATGCTGTTCAGAACAACCGTTGCTCTTAAAGCCAAAAAATAACAATGTATAACTAATGTATTAATTGCTAAACCATACTGAGCCAAAAAACTTACAAATTATAGTACATAAATTTCATCATAAAATGATGGATGCTGAATGACAGGGAACTATGTTGCAAAAAACAAAGTGATATTAAATCCAGGCTGGACTGTTCTAAAGATTAGCTAAAAAAGTTGAGAAAACGGTGTAGCAGCAGAGTCGTAACTAAGCGCTGAATAAGAGAAGAACAGGTGCTACATCAGGCACCCGAGAGATGTCATTTAATCATGATGCTCAAGTTTCACAGAGCTGCCAGCGCTGCAGGGATCTCACTGGATATCTTTATTCTTGAGCGAGACGACTAAAAGACTTTTCAGGCGCTACTGTACTAATATCAAAGACAAAAAGAGAGAGAGAGAGAGAGAAAGAGAGAGAGAGAGAAATGCTGAAAGTGAAAGACTTGGTCAGACTTACGTTGTCCCCACTGTCCACTGTTAGGATTCAGGTAATTGGGGTAAAGTCCTTGAGGCTTGTCCAGACGATTAAGAACCTTCCGGATGTTCATGACCTGCATCAGAAAAAAAAAAAAGAAAAAAAACTTAGTAGTCCATTTTCCTGTATTTGTCATCCCTCCATTTTTTTCCTTGGGCTTTGGTCCTTTTATCCTTGGGGGGTCGCAATATGGATCAGGATCTGGTACATCCATTTATCCAACCATCCTCTGTAGACCAACTAGGGACCATGAAGGCCAATGGTGACCAATGTATTTATTCTTATTTTCACAACCGTGGTAGGACCTCCAGCCAACATTCACACACTACAGGCAATTTGGAATCAAAGATCTGGCACAGGTTGCCCTTCCTGTCGCAATCCTCCTCATTTCAAACCAGGCTTGGAACCAGTAAAAATTGGAATAAATACAATGGTCACCATTGGCCTCCACATTACCTAGTTGGACTACAGAGGTTCCTAGATGGATGGATGGATGGATGAAGTCATTTGGGATCTGTCCTAACTATGAAATGGCTGATTTTACTTAGATCAAACTTTAGCAGACATTACACTACTGAATATTTTTGTACAGGTAGACAACTAACCCAAAATTTATCAGTGTACGATTGTTTAAACAATTGATGGTCTGTGGTATTTTTAGCTACATGCTCATTCATCCAATATGGTCCATGGGTAAGAAGGGTAATCAAATTTAGCACGGGTACTTAAGCATGGCACAGCTCGCCTGGCAGTGGAGATGGAGTCGAAACGCGGGATCGTGGGTAATTTGTCGAAGCGAGCCGCGACGCGCTGTCCGGTAAAACAGCATTAAAACATGAGCACCAAGCAGAATCAGGCGTTTTATAGACGCTACGGTTTGGTGAGTCAGGGGATGCAGAACGTGCCTGAGATGCCAGACATGCATTCTGGTCTAGATTGCGCCCATCAATCTATAAAGTGCAGGTCACTTTCAGAGTTAAGTAGAGCCTCATTCAGTGTGTGTAATGAAATCATCTATCAGCCTCCCACTGGAGCAGAGGCGTGAGGACGAAACCTGTGATTGGAAAACACTGGGAAAATAAGCGCACTGGGCTGGCTGGTTTAATGGCCTGATGTACTGGACGCTGGAGTGTCTTTCTGACCGACTCTGAGCTCAGGGATCTGTTTTAATCACTGTTTATGTGTAGCAGTGTAGCTCTGAGATAAGGTTCACATCCAGTAAAAAAAAAAAAGATTGTGCTGGGAGCCGCAAATAAGAGGAGCTGAGGGTGTGTCTTGGAATGTCTGAGACTAGCAATTAACTTCTAAGACCATTTTCACACAGATAAAATCTATGCTCACATTACCAACCTGACGTGACTGATTTTTTTTTTTTTTACCAGATCTGATGTGTCTAAAAGCACAAATCTGATGTTTTTCTGGTTGGATACGAGCCACTTCCGCATGTCTTCCTAGATCGGATATATATCCGATACATGATCATGCGGCTTCAATAAGAATGATCCGCGACTTTCAACAGTGGAGGACAGCGGAGAAAGTAGTCACTAAGTGAAATAGGTCACTTAGTAGATATTTGGGACAAAATTGTAGGGAACAGTCAGAGGACAGGTGTGTCAGATAAAAGTCACCTGTAATTATAAATGTCCACTGTAATGACATGCAAATCCCATCTGACCAAAAAACTGGAATGAACAATGTGGCTTATAAAATCTTATACTGTAATGTGCACGTAGCCATAAATATTTGGCTTAAACGTAAAAATATGTTCAAAATATATTCACAAATACATTACGCTTAAATAGATTTACCTTCGTACTATATCCCAATGGTGTCAGGTAACATGTACTTCATTTTTCTCATTGTTTCTCCTTAAGTCGTGACTCCAACCTGTTCTTGCATCTCCTTATTACCTGTGTCATTTTTATTATTATTTTTTAAAAATAATTCTTGATTATTTTGCTCATTTATACCCGGTCGTGCCTAAATTCTTTCCCAATTCCTCCTCTGTGTAGTTGTGCATGTTTGTCTGTGTTTAACATTGTCTGTCTGTCTGTGCTCTGACCTCCACAGTACACAAAGGCTATGATTACTGAGCCATAAATAAATACGGTGCCGAGTTAACGCACACCCGTCCTGACCCGAGTGTTACAAGTAAACAAATATCCAGCTACAAGTAGGTCTATTCCTTTAATCATAGCTCATGATGAATTAGGAATAATGACATGACCGGGTTGGTGGTGTAACATCATAACATTCTCATGCTGGGAAACTTTACAAAGCACAGAGGGGGTTGCAGAGATCTAATACTGGAGACTCCTTCCATGAATGATACCCTTTACACACTGTGATGATATATTTTTCTTGTTTTTTTTTTTTAACTTTGTCTATACTATTCAGGCTACGTCAAGTGTCTGTTATACAAGTCCACATGTACAAGTCGCTACTATAGGAACAATAATGCATTACAATGAATGCGTTATCATAAGCTTATTGCTGATCAATCAGATTCAAGAATTCAACCATGCTTTGGAATTAAAAATTATTATTTATTTTTTATTATTCATTAATTATTAGAATTAATATTAATATTAATATTAATGAGTTCTACAGTGGCTTAGTGGTTAGCACTTGCACCCCCATGGTCCGGGTTCGATTCCCGCCTCAGGTCTGTCTGCTTGGAGTTTTCATGTTCTCCCTGTGTTTAGTGGGTTTCCTCCCACAGTTCAAAGACATGCAGGTTCGGCTAACTAGCGTTCCCAATGTGCCCTGCGATGGATTGGCACCCCGTCCAGGGTGTACCCCACCTCATGCGCTATGTCTCCTGGGATAGGCTCTAGGCCCCCCCGTGACCCTGTATACAGGATAAAGCGGTATAGACAATGAGTGAGTGAGAAAGTAATACATTTTAGGAGCAGTAACTCCTTTTTAAAGTTAAGATTTAATGCACCACTCTGTTGCATTTAAAATTCCAACGACATTGCTGGACCAGATGAACTCTTTCTACTGATGGATGCGGATAATTTGTGCATAACAACAGATGGGCTAGTATCAGTAACTAGACACCTTCAGTGTGAATATAAAGTTCTTCGCTATGGCCTGAGTTAAATCTCGAGCTCCGACTTACCTTCTCAGCAAATACAGGTTTCCCAGACAGCCTGCTTAGATGGACAAACTCCAGATGCAGCGTGCCGTACTCGGCTAAAATGCTGCTGCCTCCTGACGCCCACGGCCAGTTCCTGCCTATGCCACTGCAGACACACACACACACACACATACACAGTATGGTTAGTTTTTTAAGCATCTTTTTGATAACAGGTCAAAAAAACACTTTCAGCCACACTGAGTGCCTACCGCATGAGCTCGAGTGGCACTTACTCCACACGCCTTTCCTTTCCATATCCGACTAACACGCTGATCAACATGTGAGCGCAATTCATCGCAACATCAACGAGCGCGCGCTCTACTTCATCTCAGCTTTTCATTTTCACCGAAAACTTATTCAAGCCTGATAAATCCAGCTGACCTCCGACCTCTTAATGGATGCCGCCAAGACGTTTCGCTCCCCACCCAGACGCGATTAAGGTGACAGCATCATTAAAGGGATCTGCTCCGACGGAACCTCGGCATCGGCAGCAATTAAGACAAATTACGGCTTGTCTCCTGCTAATGGCACAAAATCAAAGCCCACTGAAAGAGTTTCGCGCTTTTCACTGAACTTTTCACGGATACGCTCTGACAGTTCCGAGAGGCGGAATGTAAATCAGTCAAATTACTACTGGGCGGCAAGAGCATGGCTTGATCGTGAAAATTAGGATGTGGCAGACTGAGTGATTGAGTGAGTGAAAAAGCATTGTGTGCTACTGGATCTAAAAAAACATTGGCTTTTTCATGGTAAGGACCTACAGACCATTTAAAAATTAAAGAGTTTAATACTTTATACGGCCACAAAGTGAACATAAACACTAGTGCTGTCGGTAAAAGATGCATTTGCCATGGGATTGGAGCCTATCCCAGGGTACTCAAGGCACTAAGAAAGGTACACCCTGGACAGTGCACACTGTTTTTGTACAGCTTAATTCATATTAACTAGCTCAGCATGTGGTCGTGCATGATGTTAGCATTTTAAGGTGTCGGGTTACAATGCAATAGACGATATCTTGGCAACGGAAATATCTTAAAACTAGGTGAATTTATCTACAATTACTTTATTGTACTTGTTTTGTTGGCAGAACACATTTACATTCACAGCCTTTGGCAGACGCCCTAATCTGGGGCAACTTGCATTTTAATCTCATTATACATCTGAACAGTTCAGGATGTTGCTCAAGGGCCCAACAGTTGTAGCATGGTGGTTCCAATCAACAGTCCAACACCCTAACCGCTGAGATACCCTTGATCATTCATTCAGATCACATCAAGCAAGAAGAAAAGTTACAATAGGAAGGTAAAAAAAACACTCAGTGCACCACATCCATCCATCTAGGAACCTCTGTAGTCCAACCAGGGACTGTGGAGGCCAATGGTGCCCAATGTATTTATTCCCATTTTTACAACTTGCATTAACGCACAACAGGGTAAGATTAAAAACAGCAAATAGCCCAAGGCTGCAGAGCTCCCGGCTTCCAAACTCCGTAGATCTCGATCCGATCGAGCACCCATGGGATGTGCCGAACAAATAAGTCTGATACACAGGGGCTCCAACCTGCAACCCTAAGCACCTGCCGCCAACATCCAGGTGCCAGACACCACAGCGCACCTCCAAAGGTCTTGTGGAGACTCATGCCCTGAGGGGCCAGATCTTCCCCAGCGACACAAAGGGGAACCGACTCAATACTGGGCATAATGTTTTGCGTTTTATTGTTTTAGCTGATCGGTGTATACAGTTAATTAACTTAAAATGAAGAACATTACAAGGAAAATTGGAGAACAAACAGATTCATAAACCAGTGCCAAAGCAATTTCTTTGTTCATAACAAAGCTGATTAAAGCATGGGACGTTCATTTGAGGAAAAACATTTACAGTCTTAAGGAGATTACAGCAATGGATGTTGCTCTGTGAATGAGTGTGTGTGTGTGTGTGTGTGTGTGTGTGTGTGTGTGTGTGTGTGTGTGCGCGTGTGTGCTCGCTTTCCTTTTTAATTAATTGTTTTTTTTAAAAATATATTTAAATTCTTAATGATTGAAGCCTGTCACTCAAACAGTGTTTAACTGTCAGAAAGGTATGCACGCTCTACATTGTGTGAAATGAATGGTAAGGAATGAACACAGTTAATCTCTTCTTTCTGTCTACGCCTTTAACAAATCTGTGTTGCTTCAACGTCTTTGTCTCGACAGCGAGCTAAATGTGGAGTTTATTTTTTTAGCATTAGTAAATAGGGGATTTGTTGGAATGCTGGCATGGCACCAGCTAGTCGACATGCCTGTCGTCATGCCCTCTTTACAATTGGGATGATCGAGAAAGACTTGCTTGCCATGTTGTGCTGAAATGTCAATCACTAATCGTGTCATTAAGGACAAAGAGGGTTCCTATGGTAGTAAGAAATCAGGCGCCGTCCCACAAACCAGCAGCACGCAAAGGCAACCAATCAGGAACCAACGTCCTGTGACAGACACCTATTAAAATAAACACACCTAATTAAATTACATATATCTAATAAAATATATCTTATAAAATAAAAACTAATAATAAAAAAACAGATAAAACTACATAATGATGCTTTTAAGTAAGCAATTAAAATAAAATAAAGCTATAATAATAATAATAATAATAATAATAATAATAATAGTTATATTACTTGAATGACTTTACATCTATTAAGATGGGTATAAATGTCCTACACAATCATTATCTATAATTACTTAAATATTATAAAAAAATATGATATATAAATATAAATATTATTTAATAATATTATAAATAAATATGAGTAGTATTTAATAATATGGTACATAAATATACATAATATGTAATAACATGGTATATAAATATTATTTAACAACACAGTACATAAATATAAATATTATTGAATAACGTTATATAAATATAAATATTAATTAATAATATGGTGTATAACTTTAAATATCATTAAATAACATGGTATAAATATCTCAGTTGTATTTAACTGACTGCACTTTATTTTAGATTTACTTCATTTTTTATTATTATTATTATTATATAATTTTTTAACTGTTTCCAAATCAAATTTTAAGCAAGTTTCATTTCAAGTGTCATTACGAACTGTTTTATTTTTATTTTAAATCAAATGTAATTGCAATTTTTAATTTTAAGTGCTATTATTTTCTATTTCTTTTTATAACTATCTTCTTTTCTTTTATGTAAAGCACTTTGAATTACCATTGTGTATGAAATGTGCTATACAAATAAACTTGCCTTGCCTTGCCTTAATAGCATGATACATATATATAAATATTATTTAATAATATGGTATATAAATCTAATTTATTATTGGTAATACTACTACTAATAATACCTCCTTCTGTCATGGCTAGGTGCATTTCTAGGTTTTTTTACATTTTATTTATCATTTTGTTCATATTTCTTTCTCTCTCTTTATTTTTGGAATTTATCTGCGGGTACGACAAGCAACTAAATAATGCTTTACAAAAAAAACCATGACACCTTAAGTGCTGGAGCTTGTGTGAAGTCAAGAAACAATTCTTTGAAAACCAGCAAGGTCACATTGTTTTAGGTGGTAGGACTCTCGCTTATGCTGGGAAACGCACTCAACAGACTTGTCTTACAGCACATTTCAGAATTCCAGGCAATGGTTAATGGGTTTTCCTTTCAGAAACTTTCATGTCAGTAACATGGTCACGAGTTTGGCGCTCCGAAGGTAGTGTAAATCATCAGTGGGGGCAGCCATGCTTGCTAAGACGTGGCTGAGCTTTTTATTTCCTTGGGGAAAAAATGAAAAAGGTTGTGATGGGGAACACACAAATGGCTCTTGTAATCAAGCCCACTCGGATCATGAAGGAATTACTCTCAGGGTCCTTGTCTATATCGTTGGATTGATTACACACAAATGTGAGGACCTGGTGATAATTCTTCCTACTTTTCTTACTTTTCCCAAGGACTTCCCTTTCATCAGCAGATGTGAGAAGTGGTGAGTCGTCATAATCGCGAGCTGTTTTTCATCCAGAAGAGGAAGTCTTAATGCCTGATTATGAGTGTTAAACCACTCTTGGACGCGCCACACACTCTGTCAGCAGACTAACCAACTCTACGCTGATGGAACACGTTTTGTGTCGAGCTGCTTATTACATGTCGCTTCTCTCCTTGAAAGGCTCAGCATGCGTCCTATTCACGGCTCTATTAGCAAGCTGACTTCCTGAACTGCACCAAAGTCCCACAGCTAGGTGAAGCAACCAAGCATTCCAACAAAAACGGGTGTTTTAGACGCAACAGCCACTAAACCAGTGTGACAGAAATCCGACAACATTGCTGCGCTCTGACACGACACCCTTAGCGGCAACTTGCATGACAGAGCGCTTATACAGTAATGACGAGTCCCTTTCAAATGCAAAAAAGCGATTGGCTAATTAGCAATTTGTTGCATCGAGGGGGGAAATAAAGCCAGCATGCTGTTGCTATGGTTCCAAAGTCATCGAAACATTAATTCGATCTATATCTGATGAACAGGATGTTCTACAATTTGAGCTTGCTGCCAATTAAGTTTAAAATGAAACAGGTTGCTTAAACTCATACGGCCTTCAAATCAAGAGGTAATATGACACAAGAAAGAAATGAGACGAATTGGACTCCAAGGTTTTAATACATCTGAAAAATACACCAATTTTTTTTAGGAAATCATTTCGAAGGTCATCTGTTACTCATCTTGAAATGATTCACATCTACCAACATCTTTTTGTTAAAGTCCATCACACAATCCATAACACCGTTCTACTGATTGATGATCACGCTTCAGTTTAGTTCAACAAACGTTGCCATGACGCAGCTTTACAAAAATCTGGATGTAGATGGATCTAGATCGCTAATAAACAGGCCGGAGGAAACACGTGTTGAAGACAGCATGATGAAGAAACCTTAAGAGGAACCAGACTCGGAAATAGGGATGCACCGTACCACTTTTTTGGAAAACGAGTACGAGTACGAGTACTTGCATTTCAGTACTCGCCGATACCGATACCGAGTACTTA
>JAQMYL010000020.1:14256194-14276431 GCA_030014365.1 Clarias pachynema
GGTATCGGCGAGTACTGAAATGCAAGTACTCATACTCGTACTCGTTTTCCAAAAAAGTGGTATCGGTGCATCCCTACATGAAACACAAGCACACTATACGCATATGTATAGTGGTGGCTCAGTGTGTTAAGGCTCTGAGTTACTGATCGGAAGATCACACACCCTCCAATTTTGTCCGGGCTTGAGACCGGCACTGCATCCAGTGGCCGGGGTTTGGGCACTGGCTGGGAACCGAACCCGGGCCTTTCGCATGGCAGGCGAAACACCTACTGCTGAGCCACCAGTGGTACACCATACAAAAAATGTTGTAACTTTACATATGATCTGCACAGTACCAGTCAAACGTTTAGACAGCTTCTAATTCTATGTTTTTATTATTATTATTTTTTTCTGGTTTGTGATTTATTTCCTATATTCTAGTACACTACTGGAGAGCAAAACTAAAAAAATCACACCTAAGGCATCAGGTTATTAAGTATTGTAATTAAGGGTGTTATTTTAAGACATGAAGGTCAGCTGTTCTTGCAAGAACAGTATTGTCAAGTGCATCCTGCTTCCCAGGAAAGCAAGACCAAAACTCACCTCTACTGCAGAGGAGACGTTCATTTAGAGTCACCAGCCTCAGAAATCACCAATTAATAACCAGCACCTCAGATTAGAGCCGCTACGGTATAAGGCTTTGCAGAGCATAAGCAGCAGACACATCTCAATATCATCTGTTCAAATGAGATTATTGCATATTCTTGATGCTTTCAGGACTGTTTTATGTTTAATGCTAAAAAGAAATAAAAATCTGTGTGTCCAAACTTTCGACTGGTAGGTTATTAAATAACTTTCTCCATTGTCTCTGTAACTGAGCAATGTTAAAAGACCTTCTCCAGGATTCTCATCAGAGGCTTTTTGTAAGAAAAGAAAATCAATCTGAAAATTAAAATTCAGCAGAGAAAACTGCTGCACACGCATTGTTAGGACCAGGAATAAAGCGCAGGTGCACGTGATTGGCTACTGCCGATACTATAGACATGAGTGATGGGATTTGAGCCAGTGACGGTAGAGCGAATGCATTTCTGTTGCATAGCTTGGCAGTGTGTACACGATCGGCACAGGATCGGTAAAACTTCAAAAGGGGTCATGTTTTAGCTCATAGAAACAGGTCATGTTGCCACTTCTGATTCGAGCCATGAAATCGTACACTCGGCCAAAACATGGGATCGGTGCTCAAAACTGTCTCAGTGTGAATTTTCAGTTAGGATCATATAACACCATTTTTCATAATACTTAATGCTTATCATCTCTATGCTCCATCATCCGAGCTTGTTTTTTGTAAATATGCATACACATTTATATTTTATCAGATAAAAAGAGACATATTTGCTAAATACAATTTCATGCCCTTTGTCATTCAGATGAAACTTGGCCAATTTAGATTTCACACGAAAAGACATAAAACTGAAATAGTGTAGTATTCTACGTAAAATGCTAAATTTTATTAAGATATTGCAACATGAATGTGACATGGTTACGGACACTACAGATTTTTTTGCTTTTTATATGCTTTAATTTAAGCATAAGTCATATGCTTTTAAAAGCTTACACCAATTTTAAAATCAATACTTAAAGAAATATGAATAATCTGCATTTTAAATGATTACTGTTTGAAGTTAAATAGTATAACTCTGAAAAATGTAAATTTTTGGGGCTCATATAAAATCATCTCTCCAAAACGGCAACTTGAAATTTTTAGTAAGGCAAGATTGGTCACTTCCATATTGCATAAACTTCAGAAGTAGTTTATTTGGCATGCACATTTTCTTTATTATATGTATAGCAAATATATATATATATATATAAAATCATCACCAATACTGTGTTAGAGTCGTATCTATTCAGTTTGCCTTCAAAGTTCATGTAACCGGCTACAAGAAGCTGAGGAAATGTTAGCCACGATAATTAAAGGTTCTTTTGTTCTGAACAGAAACATACTGTAGCTGTGACTTTAAGTATGAACCTAATAACATTATATTGTAATATCAACAAACAACATTATATTATAATACTATTAATGTATTACTCTGAATCATGCCTTTGTTCTTTTATTTCGTCTTGTATCAGCTTGTTCATTTGCATCTGTTTGCATGATTAAATTTACGAAATCAAAGTGGGTGGCAAATGAAAGTGGCGGCACTTTGCACTACTTAATGTATCGGTTTATTATTACATTTAAAAAAAAAAAAATCTGGGAGAAATTATAAAGATGTAGAAATGTGTCAGGATGAAATAATCCTTCAGGGACTCTTTTAGTTTTTCGGCTTAAAAGGGGGGCAAGCTTCTGAGAAAGTAGGACAAAGTCACGGTCACATGACTTTTTGTGCATCATTCACTTGTCGAGACATATTAAATATTTTACACGATGCACCACCATAAGGACAAATGCAATGGGGATATTACAAAAAAAAAGAAAGAAAGATGCGAACAGAAACATCTGGGAAGGAAATGTATATTGTGTAAGAGAGTGTGCGAGTGTATTTGACTGACCTTTTAAGGTTGAGAAGGGCCCAAGGGATGCCTGTGGGTGTCTTGAATGCAGGCAGTAATTTCTCTCCAAGCTCGATGGCTTTCCTCCTGAACACCTGAGAGAGACAAGACAGGAGAGAGAGAGAGAGAGAGAGAATGTAAAGCTGCTGTCAAGTACGCCTTCACCCACTGACACTCTGGCACATGGTATATGACTGGCCCTGGTACCTGTTTCACCCTTTCACTCTGATTCTCTTCCTCTCGGGTCTGCTTGATCGCAACAGACAGGCTAAAAGGCACGCAGAGGCTGGCAGCGTCTGCATGAGTGCATGTGTGTGTCTATGTGTGTGTGTGTGTGTGTGAGCCGGTATGGAGACCGGAATCCTGCAGCAGGCAGATAAGAAGGGATCAGATAAAGTTGCTGGTGTGTATTAAGGGCTCCTAGCTGCTCTTAACCTGCTGTCTTCCTGTCATCTCCTCTCATAGCTCTCCGTCCTTTCAGCCGTCACAGTGAGGAGGACATCCAGCCAACCTCCACCTCCTACAGAGCTTTGGTGTGCTGCAGAGATCTTATTGACAAAAAAAAAAAGAGACCGCCACAATCGTCTCGGAGATAAAAGAGAGTTTGGTGCCGGAAATGCAGAATCGCAAAAAGACACAAAGTCTTTTCAAATCCCAAAGCCGGTGAAGACAAGAGGCAAAGTAAAAGAGCTGAGCTCACAAAGCAAACGCATGCCAAGACGTTTTTTTTGAAGGTTCTTCAAAAGAGCATTAAGTGCTGATGGTGAGCTGCATCAAAGATTCTAAGTTTTTATTTCTGTCATTTGCTCAATCTGTTCATGTCGGAGCTCTTTGTGTGTTTTTTTTGTTTTGTTTTGTTTTGTCTTCTTTTTTTCTCTCTCTCACCTCTCAGAGCGTCCTATCCTACCAAGCCAGACTACATCAAATTCATGTTTCACGCAGCCTCCTGTCTCCGTCTCGGTCTCTATCCATCTCTGTTCGTCCACCTAGATGAAAATGTGTGCGCTCGCCCTTGGCTCGTCAGCAAGGTCGCCTGTTAACCTGTCACACTAAATTCCGAGCAGGAGTCCTCCAGCCTGGAGTGCAGAAACCTCCAGCTTTCTGTCCACAGCCTGTGTGTGTGTGTGTGTGTGTGTGTGGAGGTTTATTGTCTGACATAATCACAGGCACGTTCACATAAATTATATTCTAAAAAAGATGGAAGGACAGCGCTGATTGGTCCACAACCGCAGCGCGTGAATATTTTAAAGTGATGAAAGCGTGCTCTGGCCATTTTAATAAAATGTTTATAATTAACTGCGTCATAAAGAATCGATGGTTCGGAGTTAATGAAACTCACTCTCGTTAAGATTATCATATAAATAATTAATTAATTAACTAATAGGAAGCTTGTTTATTACAATTTTTTTCACAAAAAAATCAAATTAGTAAAAACAGGAACGCATAGTTAAATATAAATAGTGATTTTGATGTATTTTATTTCAGCGAAAAAATACATGCTAAGGTGTGTATATTATTTAGTCTTTTTTTGTTAACAATAATGTAAAAGATGAATCATCAGGCCACAAAAATAGTGTCGGGAACAATCTAGCACCATATTAAAAAAAAAGAAAAGTAATATATAATATGCAGAAAGTTTCATTCCCCATACACTGTCTGTGAGTCTCAAGAAAATCAGTACACCAATAACGGCAATATAATTTAGGCAATTCTCCTTGAATAAAATTTATATTTTTTGATCTACTGTAGTTAATAGTCTGAGATTAATCACGATTAATCGCAATTTTAAGTCATACATCTGCGATTAATCACGGTTAATCGCAATTTTTAAAATACACATATTTACTTGTATTATTAACAAATAAAGCATAATAGAGTATAAATATAAATAAATAAAGAAATGCATGACAAACTGGTTAGAAGAAACCAGTTTTATAAAATCTCAAACATTAACATTTAACAAACGTTAAATTATAATCTCTCGAATAGGGCCAGCACGCCACGGGCAGCGTCGCTCAAACTCGAGATCCTCACATTCGAATATGAACAACCTAGAGCCTTAGCCACCTGAACCACCACTTCCACATCTTAGATTGAATGTATTCTTGTAAAAACCGTTTCCCTTGCAGGACGCTCGAGCACACACCTTTGGTTTTATCCAAACTTCCATCTTATAATGTAACTTGTCGTTCTGGTGATGTTTCCTCAGTCGTCTTTATTATCTGTGTTAAACGTGCTATTATCACACACAGCCAGGTAACCGCTCCGCAATTATGGGAAGCCATCAGGGTCAAACTTGGCCATCTGATTAATTTATTTGCGTTTACTTAGATTAATCACATGTGCTAATGCGTTAATATTGACCGCCCAAATATAAAAAAACAGGGATTTTTTTTTTTTCAAGCAAATGTTCCTTCTTCAAGGTTTCAAATGTCAAAACATATTGAAAATCCAGTGAAATTAAAGCCTGCTGTTCTCTGACATTTGATTTGAGTTCTATAGTGACCTACAAGTTGATTTTAATAAAAGGTTATCATTGTTGGTTTGCTAGATTGAAAAGAATCTTAAATAAAAAAGGACTAAAAAAAAAAAAGCCTTTTAACACTAAACCCCAGGAGGGGCGATTTTGTTTAGAGAGTGGGGAAGGACATTCGTGACCTGGTATTGGGAACTTTAAGGAGTTTCAGGTGGACAGCAGAGTGTATTAATATAAGGAGTTACTATACCTGGTCCTGCTGGCGGCAGCAGGAAATGTAAAAAGTTTTTAAACAGATTATGAACGTCATGGAGCTTGATCAGACAGAACTGAAGGCCAAACGGAGATGATAGGAGTCTGAAGGGTTTCCATTATCAAAGCTATTATATTTAATACTGAGGTGAAGGTTTATTATTTAACTGGTCACTTGAACTGACTGGATTCGGTACTAAGGGGGTCCATTTTTTTTTTTCTTTTAACAAATGGGACTCGTCATATCGAGACAGGCACTAAACCCCACAGGTTCGTTTTGTCTAACTTGGTGTAAAAAAAATAAGCTTATTAAAGCAGGAATCTGAAAAATGCATAACTCAAAATGTGACTTAATACCTGATTTGATGTGATGGCTCACAATTAATGGGGACCTATCAGGAAAATTCACTTTTCGATCACATAAACCAGCTTCTGAGGTTCTTCTGTTATACATGACGTCTAAAATATTCAATATAAGGGGAAAAAAATGTGACTGCTCCACCTAGGGGTCAGGATTTTATTTGCTGGGAAAAAAAACGGATACAAAGGACACCACAGACACGGAGCTGCCTTACCCTGCCGTTCGGCCCTGGGGCCGAGCGGTCCCGTAAATAACACAGAGGCATATGTTTTTGTGAACACACACACAGTGGAAAGAGTATTAACAGAATGTAAATAAATAAATAAATAAAGGTATGTGCATGATTACATCGATTAGACGTTCCGAGTGTCTATGTCAGTGAATTGCCCAGCCCTAGCGGCGGTTATCATTTATTTAGAGTGGAAATGTTATGACTCTTCTCTGACCCATTTTTTCTTTTTTGGCATTACCATTAAACCTTTTTACCATAAATACAGTATAAATATCATCAAATTTCTTCACCATTTAGTCGCCATTTACCGATTAGGCTTGCTTAAAGTGCTAGACAACCCAATGAGAACTTCAGCATCAAATTTCAGCATTTATGCCTCGATTTCCTTCAGAGACACCAGGAATATAATACAGAGTATTTTTGCATAAACATCAGATGAGAACAAGGAGTCACGTGGCTTAAACCCCCCATCAAAAAGCATTACTCTGCACTTCCCACTGGCCTGATGAAAATCCCTAATGAATGGCAATGTTCTAAATGGAAGTGATGCTTCAAAATTTCATCAAACAGAGTGCTGTTTGTGCCGATAACCCTGCAGGCTGGAGCTGGGTCTGAAAGATTAACTGCAGAAAAAGAGAAGCTATTATCAGATCAAACTGAGGTAAACAAGAAAAAGACTTATGCATAAGGACGATGTCAGGGTGCATTAACCGATGAAAAATATAGGACTCTGCGCCCTGTTTTAGCTCAGCAATTCACTCGAGTGCTCGAGACTCAACTGTGTGGTTTCAAGGGGGATCCTGGCCAAAATGGATCTCCAGAAACCCATGAATAAATCAATATAATGAACGTGCGTGGCGAGGCGAAGAACACTTGGCAGCATACTGTTTAACGAAAATAATCAACGACAGCTTGGTGTGATGCATCCTAACATGGTGGAGAGTTCATGTTGCTGTTACCAACATAAAGTTGATTATTTTGCAATAACAGAATGTCTTGTAGTGTTTAATTCTTATACCAGTGATTCCAGTTAAATTTATTAATGAATGACGCATTCATTATGAATGCGTCATTCATATATATATATACATACAACAATTAGTCTTAACACATTTAACAATAACACCAATTATCAATTATATATCAGTAAACTGGTGACAGAATCATGAGTACACAAGGCTCATCCATGCCTAACAGAACCAAAGTCTGGTCCGATCCCAAAGAAAATCCAACGTAGCACAAATCGCCAAAAAAGTCAATGATGGCCATGATATGAAGGCATGAGAACACTAAGAGCAACCCAACGCGCAAAGAGCCCAAGGCCAATCTCCCCAGATCGCAATCTGATCGTGCACTCATGAGCTGCACCGTACAATCCACCCTGCAACCCACAGCACCTGAAGGATCCCCTGCCAATGTCCAGATGACAGACACCACAGCACATCCCCATAGACTCTGCGGAGCCACGAATCCAGACAGGGCAACTTTTATAAGCATAAAGAAACATTAACATATTACATTAAGCACATTATTGTGAATCTGATCTGGCATTGAGTCCAAGTCTTTCCATTCTATAAAATACATGAACATTATTTAAGAATTTTATGGTGAGGTGGAAAAAATATGATCCTGACCTGTGCAAGGAAAAGTATCCCCGCGATTCCACAACGCTGACCAACCACGCCATCCTAATGAAAGAAGCTAAATTATAAAGCCTAACTGCAGGAGATGATTACGGAAAGCTCTGTTATTACACGCGCTGCACCTGCCTGTTGGTTCCCACCCCCGTCCCAGCAGTAAGCATCATTAGCGATCCCTTAATAGCATCAGAGTTACTCAGAATTTAAAAGGCTGACACAGTAGATCACGCCCTGGAACTAGCAGCAGACAATTTTGAAAAGGGCACTTAAAAGCAATTATGCTGCTCATTTGCAAGGATTTATTGCAAGTCGACAGAGCTAGACCACCACAGTCTCCACTGTGGAGCCTGTTCTATTTATTTCTCAGGGCATTTACAGAAGACAGGATAAGGCAGAGACCAGAGAAAGAGATGAGAAGGCTGAGTAGAGTAGAACACCACTCCGGCCGCTATACACCTTAAACCCAGGCTAAATACTTCGGTATGTGTGGAATAAAATCCTAGATTAATCATGTGATGTACACAATCAGTGCTCATTCACAAAACAGGTGCAGCAAGGATGGAAGAAAGAATGACACATCTGAATTCATTTACATAAAAATCTCTCTTTTTTTTTTGTCTGCAAGGTCACTAGGGATGTTGAAAGCCTTTCCTTAAAGTTGGTTTCTTTCAGGAAACCAACAGCTCTAATAGAGGACAGATTGGGTTCGAGCTGCAGGGAGCTACACAATGGCAGGTATTCAGCACTGCTAAGTGCTTGAAGCACAAAGTGAAAGGAACTGCTTCAATGCTGCATGGCTTTCTATTTAACTTTGACTTCACAGCCCTAGATCTTGACTAATGGTGCAGTAGAGGTTTTTGGCCACTCCACTCTGGTTGTTGAAAATGAAACAAGAAGCAATATCATTGCCCTATAAAATATTCTTGGGCCAAATGTATGTAAGTCTCTGGTATGTATAATTGGATTTCTGATATTTTGTATTAACATCTACAAAAGTGACAGAGGAAGTCCTAAAGTTAAAGAAAAAGGAACTGTCTGAAAATGTGAACGCGTCCAATAAAGACTAAATCACAGCAATTAATGTTAACCACAACCTCAAACCTAACCTTAATACTCATGTCAATCTCAGTCTTAAGACTAAACTATCTTAACTTATCTCAAACAGAACCTCAAACCCAAAGTCAAACTGAACCGAAAGCTCAAATCCAAACGCAACATCAAACCTAATACTATCTCAAACCCAACCCTAATTCCAAACATAAACCCACATCAAAACTCAAACCAAACCCCACAAAACCAGCCCAAATCCAACCTCAAACCTACAGCAGGTTTCAAGCCCACCAAACCCAAATTCTAACTCAACCCAAACATCAAATCCAAACCTCAAACTCAAGCATGAACCCAAGCCCGATCCCAAACCTAAATTCCAAATTCAAACTCAAATCAAACATCAATCCCAAATCTCCAAACTCAAACCCGAACCCTCAACCTTAAATCCCATCATACTTCCAACCCTAACCTTTAACCCACACAATAGCTCTAACAAAGCCGTCAAATCAAAACCTAAGTTAAATTCTTACACCAAAGCTAAAACTCAATCCAAATCTCCACACTAATTCCCGAACCTTAAACCCCAACCATAAACTAAAACCAACTCCAAGCTCATCCCAACTGCAACCCAACCCTAAGCACTGAAAATAAATTTCTCCTGTCTTGGTTTCTGTGGTCACAGAGACTGAATTATGACACACTGATAAGTATTAACACTGTTCTGTTTCTGCAAGAGCAAGTAACCCCAAAATCACATGAGAACCAAGTCAATCTGCCTGTTATTTTGGAGTAAATGCTATCTTAATTCTGTGGAAATAGCCTTTAAGACTATTCTAATCTGCTCAAGATGTGGATGCATTATGGATTCCTCCAGGGCCTTGTGGACAAATAAAGCCTGGTGTTTGCAGACTGTCTTCAACATGAGAGTAGAACATAAGTAAGGAAACATCACTGGGAAATTACACACAGCGGTTTGGAGATGAAGATGTGCTTGGAAATAACTTTCCAACGGCGGTTCATACAAAATGTGTGAGAAAAAGGAGTTGTGTTGATATCAGCTGGCAGAGGTTTCCAGACGTAATACAGGCTGTGCCACAATCGGATGTGAGTCGCATCAATCAAGCAGCAGCTCCAGCGCAGGCTGAGTATGCAGCAGTGCATGGGGGGGGGGGGGGGGGAACAGCTCATTATCCCTGTGCACTTATTTGTTTAAAGGAACTCGAAAATGAAGCTGGCAGAAGTGGACCTGTGTCTCGCAGAAGTAAATGTGTTTAGTGTATTCCATTTAATTAATTCATTCTGCACTAATAGCAATATAGTTGCTATACACACACACACACACTGTGTGTCTTTACACTGAATCTTAACACAAGCCTTATTAACCACTGTTCTACTGTTTCCATAGTTTGGAGTATACATGATTGGATTACCTTTAAACATCTTTTTTTATCCTGTATATCAAGTTTGAGACGTATTCATTTTCATTTTCCTAGTCAGGATCTTGTAGATCTGGGGACTAAACTGGGAACACTGGGCGTGAGGTGGGAAATACACCCTCAAGGAACTCCAGAACATTGCTGTTGTACTGAAGCTCAACTTCTCCTCCAGATATAACATTAATACTGGATTCTAGATATTCATTCTTTTAGTATACCAAAATCCACAATGCTCTGCAGCTTTCTTAGTCAGTCTGCCTATGCGTGATATTGCAAAGTACTTGCATCATATTAGGATTCACATGTATCTCAGTACCAACACTGGTTTTACATTCATTTTAGATCTTGTGGCATGATGGGACAACATGTTCAACAAAATTTGAATACATAAGCAGGGAGTTGGATCAGTGTCAGGTCCTATTATAGCTTAATCAACGGAACCAGAAAGAAATTACTCCCAGCGCACCAGAGAAAACGAAGGAAGTGTTTAATATGCAAACCAACGCCGGCTATCAGTTCTCTGTTCTCAGTAGTGTTCTTCTGTTTCGGGTCCAGCCATACTTTTACTTCTGAGACAGAAATCTGCTTCCAGAAAATCATGGATAAAGATGCTAAGCCAGACACACTAGTCATGTTCAAAAGTTAGTACACCCTGTCTGTTTTTGTATAAAAGCATGAAAATCATCTGATCTTAGTGGGTATTCTTATTAGGCAAATACAACCTCAGATGAACAACATTTAATTTTTTTACTCTGCCATTTATTTAACAAGCCAAGTCATGGTATAATAGCTTGTAGATCCACCTTCAGCAGCAATAACTTGAAGGAACTGACATTATTAGTCTCCCAACATTGCTTCAGTTCATTGAGGTTTTAGGCATCTGCTTATGTACAGCTCTCTAAAGGACCCACTACAGCATTTCAGTTGGGTTGAGGTCTGGACTTATAGTATTTGCTAAAAAGCTGTTTGGTTTTTTCCAAACATGGCGCTGGGCATTAAGGCCAAACAACTCCACTTTGGTCTATCTGATGGTCTCATTGATGCGCGGCAACAATCTCTTCTCTAATACCATTGCTTATGTCTTTCCCTCTTGCCATTGTTCTACCACACACCTGAATGGTTTCGCCCAGCAAACTGCCCAAACTTCTGCTTTCATAGAGGTCTACACACTTGATGATCAATTAATCAAGGGCTGATGATAAGCAGCACCTAAGGGGGTACTTAGTATTGCCCATTTTTTTGCCCATGATTTTTATGATGTTTTTGCACAAAACCAATAATAGAATTAAAAGAGGGGGTACTAACATTGAATGTACCTTCCCTGAATGGTGGTTTGCTGACTTTTTCTAGATGGCACAAACTTGATACGTGATCATACTGTACGTATATCAGATTTCCTTAGTCTGTAACAATGGATCTAACTTTCCAATTAGTTTACTAAGTTATAACTTTACTTTTGCTACCACTTTGATTGTAGTCAAATAGGGTTCAAACCAAAACATGGTTACCTGGAACTCTTTTTGACTACAATCAAAGAGCTTTTACTTGCCAGTTGGACAGGGCTATCATTGTCCATCCTGATAATTGTTCAATTATTTATTTATGCCATCCAATAAGGTATTGTATAGTCATGGTTTAGCAGTTACGCCTCAGGCCTACTGATCCATTTTGGGTTAAAATTTTGGTACCACTGTTGGGTTCTTGAGCAATACTCTTAAAACTTTCATCTTCTCCATTCAGTTCTAAGTTGGCTTGGATGGACATGTCTTCCAAATACTTCATGTAATTGTAAAACACTTTATGTCAACTGCTTTTCCCATTCTAAGCACTTGAGGCAGAAGTAGTGAGAATCATTACTTAACCCATAAGTCCTTTGCACAACCTATCAAGCCTAATTTATAGGAAAATGACAATATTCTGACTGGATGTTATGTGACTCAAATGCAAAGAGATGCACAAAGGGTCGGGTATGTCTCCCACATCGCATCATGTTGTGTCAAAGGATATGGGAGCTCGCAAAATCCTTCTCCAACCCACCATAACGCCCTACCTCCCTCTTTCCCTCCCTCTAGCCCTTTTCTCGTCTCTGGGTGAGAAATCTAATGAAGACAGATCTCAGTGCAGGGACACAAAGGACATTAATTATCTTGTCACAGCAGAGACTGCGCGGCAACAGTGCTGAAACACCAGTTCTACCCGACAGCAGCTTTAACACTAAGTGCCTTAGTGGACATGAGCTAAAGATTCACACTATTGCACTTGATATGGTACAAATTTGTACCATTTTCCACACAGTTGGCTTAAAACTTTTGGTACACCGGATCGTACTCGGAATAATTCCCATTGGGGCCAACAAAATGGTATCTGGTGTTTATAACACTAGAACATATTAACAAACCTAAGTAAGTAGTAACACTTTGGTGGATGCTGATTATATACTACAATGCTTACTGATTAAAATGTGTTGTGCATCTTATTCCTATGTTTCCAAGGTGAGCAAATGTATTGGAACATACAGTCTTAAAGTAAATTACACAACCCTTAGGTCCGACGAGGTAATCTGATTAAACGAGATGCATTCCACGAGTGGTGATAATAGACGGTAACATCACTGGAACATTTATCTAACGTTGTTCCAACATTCGTTAATGACACTAACTGTCGGTTGCCAGCATGGGTTAAAATTAGGTCAGTACGGTCTACAGGACTGGAAAAAGGAACTGCCTACCAAAACCCACATTCAAAACAATGTCTCATTAGTAATTACTTCAAAGTATTTCATAAACTCTTCTAAATTCTTCGTCTGTTAATACGAGCTACAATGCTAACTAGCTTCTAGCAGAAGGTTGAATCTCATATCCCTCTCTAACCCTTGATCAAGTGCACTACTTGGTGTGTGGACAAGGAGTTGGACACCCTAGTGTACATAACACACTAACTTTTTTTTTTTCAGCGCTGTCCAACACCTTCATGGATTATTCTCTTCACCCTTTGGCTACGTAGTACAGGTACGTTAATTACACTAGCTCTTGGTAACACTAGTCCTGCCTGTCATGGAAGTATACAGTATGTGTTACCGGATGCAAAAGTAACTGGTTAAATAAAGCAACTAATCATAATCTGATAAACTGTTGCATAACTCTTGAGATTGTGTCGTTTACTGAATATCAGCATGGCCGCTGATCTCAGTCGTTGCTGTTATTCAATATAACAGCACTCCTTCTCATGTGATACTGCTTAATTAAAGTTTATAGCACTTAATATTTGGTCGTATAGACTTTGCTTGCAATCTGGCAAATCATTCACATCAGCAAACTACTGCAAGCTTCAGGCTTGAACGACAGCTTCTTTCGATAATTGTTCAGCAGTTGAAATGCATGCTCAGTTATGTTTAAGGTATTGTAACTACACTTCCTTGTCTACTGCATCCCACTTGTTGTGCTGGCAGTTTGTTATATGGGTCATTGGTTTGCTGCGTGATGACGTTCCTACCAATTGGAATGGACACGTCTCTGACGTCCCAGTTGACAAACAAAATGCTTCTATAGACTTCTGAATTCATTCTGCAGCTTACCAGCATAAGCTACGCCATGGATAATCATGACCAACAGTCATGCACGCTCTATGTTGTTGCAAAAAAATCATTGATTTTCCCCCTTTCTCAGCTTCAAACTAGCTTGCTTTTCTCCAACAGTCAACTCTCTGGTCTTCACGTTGGTTTATCCTTTAACAACAAATGCAATCTTCACAGGCATGAACCTCAATCCAAGAGTTTTGGAGTTATTCACTCTTTAAACAAACAGGGGAACAAGCAACATCTGTCAGTTTACATGTCCCGAAGGTGTTCTGTTCTAAGTTGGCTAAGTTGGAAATAAACGCAGAAAATGCGTTCTATCTTTGCATATTTGTCTCATATTCAGCCAGCTACACAAATTTCTTAAATGCATATCAAAAACAAAAGAATTGGCCGTGTCACTCCAGTGCTTTCAGAAAGGATCGTATTTGAATGCGTTTGAATATTAAAATGTTACGGAAATCCGATTCAGCAATCATTATTCTTATGTAATTTCTTTTTTTTTTTATTATACATATACTGTACATTTGACTGTACTAACAAAATGCCATTCATTTTTTTTCTTGCATTGATATAATGCTAGAAACAGACTCGTTTCCAAATGCGGCCTATTTTTCAGCGGCTCAGCTATAATCAGTGCCGTGATTCCCTACACTTATCAGTTCAACTACCTAAGAGATTATTAAAGTTAAAGCTCGCTGAGCTTCTCCAATATCCCTTTTCCTGAGTAGACACGGCCTCGCTCTGTTCACCTGCGATTAGTGTGGTCATTTTCTTTTCCGGGAGTTCACACAAGCTGATACAGCAAAACGCCCATTATGAACTGCTATGAAAATGAGATAACCTCATTTATATGGAAATGATGCCACTTCTACTCGTCGCTGCATCATAGTTGGCTCTCAGAATGACTTTTATGATCCGAGCTCAACCTCAAACAAAGCGGGCATTTTGGAAATGCTTCTATTTGGACTCGTGTACCATTCCAGCACACTGCCTCTGGTAGCAAACTGTCATGTTCTGCGTAACTCCCAAACATCCAGAGTGACCTTTCAAAGGAATGCGCCGAGCGTCCGCTAGGAACGTGTGCGCAGACACGGAGGAAGCTGTCAAGGACGGGCCTCGGCCCTCAGATCTTCGCAGCATCAGTGCTTTGATTGGAACAAAGCTCGCGCTTTGGAGCAACCTCTGCAAATCCTAAAAGCCCCAGAGCACGTGGATTGCAGCACAGCTGCTCTTTACAGACGGAGAGATAACGGCAGCTGACGAAACAGGATGGCAAGGCTTTCTGAAAGTGAGGGTCAATAGTCGAGAGCGACGTGTAAATATTAACCAATGCCCGACAGGTCCTGTTGAATTTGAATAGGTTAAAACTCGTCTGGTCTTTGCTCTGGAAATCTGATTACGCATATGTGTGTGTGTGTGTGTGTGTGTGCCGAGGACCTGAACAGCTCCTAAAATGCATGTTCAAACATCTGTGATGTGTCAGTGGAGCCAGAAAGTCTGTAAAATCAACAAGAAAAGACGAGTGTAGCATTTACCTCGTGCATATTGTCCTTGACCAAATGAAAATGCAACTGTGTGTTATACTAGAATAGTTCTTGCCCTGGGCTGTACTGTTCTGCACGTATGCTACTGTTTATACAATAGTTTCCTTTCACTTACAAAAGGAATAGTTACAAAACAATAGTTTCCTTTGCAACACATTAAATGTGTTTACAATGACACTAATACTCCACTAATAATCTGAATAATAGTCCTAGAAAAAAAAAACGTGTCATGTAAACCTCCGAATTGGATCAGTCTGGCCCGACCGGAGTGACTTTTCAATTGGAATGGGAGTGGAGGCGTAGCCGTGTAAACACCTGATTAAATTGGAATCAATATATTATTTCTGGGCTTGTTTGCCCTACTTGTGATAACATTAGGAGAAATTATGCTTCCATTCATGATTCGTAACCTCCATAAAAACTGCTCTCTCTCTCGCTAGTCTTTGCTTCAGAGTTTCTCCACTGGGTTTTGGTGCTTTGGCAGATGCAATGATACTGTAGACGCTACAGAAGTCTTGTTTCCGACCATTACATTTATGGAATTTGGCAGACGCCCTTATCCAAAGCAATTTACTTTTTTTTTAATTCAATTAGACATCATATATTAAGTTAAGCCTATATTTGTCACATATACATTACTGCATAGTGAAATGCTTTCTTTGCATATCCCAGCGCAACTGGGGTCAGAGTGCAGGGTCAACCATGATACAGCACCCTGGAGCAGACAGCACCTTGCTCAGGGGCCCAACAATGGCAACCTGGTGGGGCTGGGGCTCAAACAGACAACCTTCCGATCAGTAATTCAGTGCCATAGTCCTCTGAGCTCCCACCGGCCCTAAGACAGTAGTTGAGGGTTAAGGGCCTTGCTCAAGAACCCAATAGTGTCAACTTGGTGGTGTTTGAACCTGGGATACCGCTCTATCAGGGTCACCGGGGGCCTGGAGCCTATCCCAGGAGACTTAAGGCACGAGGTGGGGTACACACTGGAGGCAACTTTGGAACACCATGTTTTTTAACTGGGGGAGGAAACCGGAGAACCCGGAGGAAACCCACTAAGCACAAGGAGAACATGCAAACTCCATGCACACAGACCCCGACGGTGGGAATCGAACCCGGACTCTGGTTCGAACCAGGCGATAGTGATTACCACTACGCTCCTGTGCCACCACCTGGTGCTGCCTGGTAATATACTGTACACACAGTTGGGAATTTATGTAATTTATGCAGCTTCTTAATTCCTTTAACACCTTCCTATAAAGTCCAGCTCGTCCACATCAGCTCATCCACAGCAACCCGTGGCAATGTTTGACCCTAATGCCAAAAGCAATTTCCTTTATGTCAAAGTGCCTCGTGCCGTGGAACGAAGTCAAGTGACACAGAGTTCATCTTCTCTTAACAGAATTAAGCATAAGTGAAGCTCACTCAGCTGTATGGGAATGTAGGGATTAAACGGGTAAGTAAAGCCTGGGCTGTTGGTTATGACCTGCGAATTCAGTGCATCTGACTGTTGAATAAACCAACTGAATTAGCCTGAGTAAACAGCGAATGATGTACACTGGTAATGGCAGAAATAACCTCCGCCATTCTTGCCTCCATGCAAGAAATGTAACCCATTTCTTACAGAATTTTAAGATTTTAAGATTTTAAGATTGAAATTTTAACTGGTTCAGTGGTTAGCACTGTCGCCTTGCACCTCTTGGGTCTGGGTTCGATTCCCACCTCGGGTCTGTGTGCATGGAGTTTGCATGTTCTCTACTTGCGTGGGGGTTCTCCCATAGTCCAAAACCATGCAGGGGAGAGAGAAAGGTGTCTTACATTCGCACAGATTCACACAGCATTGCTCAACCCGATGGCTGCAAGTCGATTCTCATTCAGGGATCCTGCAAGTAATTAAGACCTGGGCATTTAAAAGGCTTTTAAGGTGAGAAATTAGTAATTAAATAAGGACTAAAATAAAGGTTTTAGGCATGACTTGAGAAAGAAATATTTCTAAGAATAATAAGAATCTGTATATCTGCAGAAATGATGCTGCATATGTTACATGCATTTGTGTAGTTGTCCTGGCATTAGGGCATATTTTTGGTTTAAAATTAAAATAGTCCAATTTTTCATGAAAGAAGGTGTGAAACCAATTTACAGAAAACTTAAAGCACGGTACAGTGACTTGACTCTTAGATGCAATAAAGCATGTGAACGGTGCAAACGTTTTAAAGAAAACTGTTCATCTGCGACTGAAGATCCCGGTCGAGGTGGCTCGAAACTCACTGCAGTCGTTCCTGTGAACATTCAGCGAGTGGAACATATGATCCTTGACGCATAACTTGTCGACAACTTGCGGAGGAGACGCATCTGTCTGTGGGAACTGTACAGTACAAACAACCCTTCACCAACACCACCTGCACATTACAGAATCCCGCTGGGAATAATTGCCACATCCCCCGTACAGTCCTGACTTCGCTTTCATTTCCACATGTTTGAAAAAGTCATTTTTGGCCCATTAAAGGAGTTCCTGGGAGGCCAGGGTTTCAGATGTGAATCAGACGGGCAGTCTCATCATGGCTCTCTAGTGAAACGATGGGATAAGTGCATTAGAGTAGCAGAGGATTATATAGAGAAATATAATCTGTTATTCTGCACAATGAAAAGTCCCAGTTTAACTTGAACGCAATTAATTATGCATTATATATACTGTCCATATACACACACACACGAAGTCGCTTCAAAGCTGCAGCAATGCTCACATCGACATGAGTCACAGTCCTTTTTATTTTAATACTGTTCTTCTAATCCGAAAATGGCGCTTATTTAATTTTTCAACAAAAAAAGAGTGAGCTCAAAGAATTAAGCCTCTAGGAATACTTGTATGATTCACTCCGGTGATGCTGCGGTTGAGGCAGAATGACACAGCAATACGACAGCCGCAAATGAAGGCCATCCGGCAGCACTCTGGAGCTGAAAGGCAATTCTGGTCCATCATCATTATCCAATCCTCACGGCTGACTCCAAACCCGGCACGGCGGCACGGCGGCATCGCAACATGGCTGACAGCCTCGCTCCGTTCGATTTCCTTGCCTCTCCTTAACCTTGCCTTGGTGTCAAGATCAAGCTGTTGTGTGGTAAACAAGATGTGCTGACTTTTATTAGGTTAATCGAACATAAGGTTCATTACTATTATTTGCTGCATCCAAATGATGGCGGGATTAGCATGCCAACGCATATCCTAACACAGACACTGCTCCATAAGACAAAATAACCATTAATGTCTCTAAAGGGTTATTTGGTGTTCAACCAAATGGGAAAGGTAAACAAGTTATTTTGGTTTGAAACCAAATGAGAAAGACGAGTTAACTCTGTCGGGTGAAAAACCATCGTGAAAGTGGTAGGTGTACCCAACGCACTCTGATCTCGGCTTACATTTGCGGCTTTTCAGCTCGGTAAGCAGGTCACAGCCTGGTGTGAATCATGAAGCTTTGCTGTCATTCCCTATTCGTCATCATCCCGAGGCCAGGTTTCACGATCGCGGATTTACCTATGCTAATGCTGCCCTTATCAGAGTGAGGACTCAGAGGTCAGCTGACACGATGGACAAGCTCCTTGTGCAAAAAGGGTGAATAAAAGATGGCCGCGATTCATTAAATGATAGCCGTTGTGCAGATGGACAGAGCAGAGCGCTGGTGTTTTAATAACCCTTCTCTGGAAGCGGCTTCATTTCTCTTCTTTTCAATAGAGCAGTGCACATTATTCATGATGCTGCTGATAGGTATTTGCACGATAGGGTCGTTTTTCTTCCGTTTGTACCAGTCAATATGATTTTCCTCTAATTGCTAAGTAATGTGAGGTCATTAACACGCCAAAGGCACCTGCTTCTGCCGGCGAAGTCGGCTTTGGCTCGGCGCGGTTTAGACCCGCTGAGATGGATGACTTCTGGTGATCATGACTATAGTCTGGGTGTAGCGGTTTCCTCTTGTGTCATCACTCTTGTGTAACGTTCTCACCTCCGATCAGAAGGTAAATCAATCTCGCAAGCAGCACACCAAAAATGCTGAACCTATCATCAGGGTATCATAATTTTAAATCCCAACGATGCCACGGCTATCCGATAAATCAAGAGCTCACCGGATGGTCAAAAGCTGGTTCAGCTGTCTGGTTGGAAAGGATGATACCCAGCCTCTCCCTTGTTGATCGTTGAACTAATTGCTTATGTATATTGACATTGTCTATCAAGTGTGTTCAGCTGAATGAACAGTAGCTTATTGGGAAGTAATGCATGACTTGAGAGCTGAGCTAGCGGGTAGGAAGTAAGTATATGAATAAATAGTCCAAGAATATAAGATGTAAAGAAACATCTTATATTATATGTCAGTTCTTTTAACTGACCCGGTCAAGGGAGCTCTTCCAGACCAGCCCTCTCATTTTATCCAGACTTTGAATTTAGACATTCATTCGAACCCAGGATTCACACGTGCCAGGTGAGAAACCCACCAATGTTCAGTCTGTGGGGTAAGTACGTGCTCAAATCTTTCTGTGCATATGTATGTATACTGTATATATTTTAGCTGTATTTAGTTTTAGTTTCTTAGAAAACACTTTTCCCAGTGTGAAATGTAACCAAATAAGGTGCAGTCCAGGTGCAATGTTATTTAAGGAGTGTCCACCTTGTGTGCGTCTTACAGACAGGTTCCTTGTGTATTCTCACGCAAAACAGGCACCGGCAGTTGTTGTGTGTGTGGAGACACTTGGAATGTCTACTATACCATCGTTGCCACGGTGCATCACGGCTCCTTCGCCCTCAAGCAGATCACAGATTTGAATGCAAGACTCTACTTTGAATGAGACAAATCCCGTATTTTGAATTTTACCTTGACATCAAAAAAAGCTTTACTTAACATTTCAGGGCAAGTCTTTGCTAAAAACAGAAGGTTTGGCAGACACGGTCATCCAGAACGACTTACATTTTATATCCCATTTCACATCTGTGCGGTTGAGGGGTTAAAGGCCTTGCTCAAGGGCCCAACAGTGGAAACTTGGCGGTGGTGGTGGGATTTGAACTAGAGTGTGGCGCGGGACAAAATTTGATGGGTGAATGCGGGTGCGGGCGGGAAGGTCCTCATGTATGTGCGGGATGCGGGAGAAT
>JAQMYL010000020.1:14281444-14303688 GCA_030014365.1 Clarias pachynema
AATCAGCTCTCTCTAGACCTCCGGCTGCGAGAGGTTACAGCATCACCCGGGAATCAAACTCGCGATCTCCGGATGATGATAGGGCGAGCACTTTAGCACTTTAAGCACGTTGGCTTAGTGGTTAGCATTGTTGCTTTGTGCCTCCAGGTTCTGTGTACAGAGAGTTTACATTGTTATCCCCAAGCTTGGTGGGTTTCCTCCGAGTGCTCAGAGTAGGCTGACTGGCATTCCCAAATTGCCAAAGTGTGTGAATAAGCATGTGAGTGTGTATGTGTGCCCTGTGATGGAGTGGCATTCTGTCCAGAGTGTATAGAATTGCTATTCTCACCTATTAGCTAGCTCGTCCCTCTCACATGCTAACTACCGGATTAACACTTGCTTCCTTCGAGACATCTGAAGCTAATCATCGTCACCTAAGTTCAGCCAAAAACCATGACAGAAAAGTGCTATCTTCCCTCTTCCACATATATAAGCTCATAGATACCTTCGATTGTGTGATAGTGTTGCTTTGATTGACATTGCGAGTAAGCATACTTGCCATCGCTCCTACCAAGAAAGCGTGACTAATTATACTCTCTCGGTTGAAATCTCTCAAACAACGACACACAAAGTGTTAGATCGAAATACGCTTGTGCTTCTCTGAAGCGTGAAAATAAACATAACCATTGTGTGATGAAAGGTTTTATACGTGATTAGACAAAAATAATGAAATCTTTGACAGTACACTGTCTGGAAGAGCATATACACCCACACCTGGGAGGAGCACGGGCACGGTGCTTGTATAGACTGACTGATGAAAGTTCCAACAAAAGAGTCAAGATGGCTTTGCAATGCTTAAGGCCAAGTGGAGCCACATTTTCAGAAATTACCCAGCATGCCATTCTTAACGCCTGCCCCTCGAATCCGATCCCCATCAAATCTTCCCGAATGGTGAACTCGTGCACGAATATGGAAAGTCCTCACTTTTATATCGGTCTTTTACTCGGCAAGGCTTTTAAGTAACTTACCAAACCGCACTCTCAGACTCCATCGCTTGCACTCTTTTGCCCTGTAAGGCTTTGAAGCCAATTTAAGGCACACTCCCACTCATGATCTCTCGCTCTATAGGGCTCTGAAATCACTCTCAGGCCGTCTCTGCTCTTAAGCCCCATTAGCTGTCAGATCTCAGAGGTAATGCGAAGTACGATCTGAAGTGAACTGCGGGCTATTGAAAGATGAGATCCAGTTCACAGTGGACGTCTAAAAAACAGACGCTACATGCGGTCAACCTGACATGACCGACAAGGTCAAAACCTTGCCCTCTCACCTCCACCAGACTTGGTTTCCTCAAGGCTCAGGTTTCTCTCACCTCCCATGCTGGAAGACTGGCTATTCAAAATTTCTCCTAGGTGTTAACATGCATGCAAAGTGTTCGTGCATAATAAATGTGTTTTTGCGCAAGTGTTGTCATGATCCGGATCCACCGTGACCAAGGGAGAATCCAAACGAGGCAGGGTTAAGGAGTTGGTCAAAGTGTTGGACTGCTGATTGGAAAGTCCCAGCACCACCAAGTTGCCTCTGGTCGGCCCCTTAACCCTCAACTGCTCAGATGTATAACGAAAATAAAACCTCTGTCGCTCTGGATAAGGGCGTCTGTCGAATGCAATAAATGTAAACTTAGCTCCAAACTAGCACAAAGTACTTCTTTGTACATTGTATGCAAATGTATTCTGGGTGATTTTACCGCAGATATTTACATCACTGCGTCATCACTAACCCGTCCAAAAAAGGGAAATGCCAGGCTTCTCGCATAGCAAGAACTGCATTAGATAAGCATCTAGTTTCCTCCAGCAGAGCCTGCGAAGCTGATGGCATACTGGCAGCAAATAGTTGATCAGCGGGAAGCAGAAGGCACCATGTCGACATTCAGGAAGAGGCTTATAAATCAGGTTTCGAGCGTTCCAGCAAGCAGGAAATGCCGCCTCGCTTTCTGCACCCTTAGTCTCTCAAGCTTGACCGGTTTTTGGAGAGTATGGTATGTTTCAGCTATAAGAATGGCCAAGAACAGTCTACATTCACATACTGTAAAAGAGGGAAATCCATCTTTTCTTTTTTCTTCGTCTTATGTACGCTATATCCTGTGGGTGAAACAACCAAACTAAAGGTAACAGAATTGTTCCATTGTGCAGGCAGATGTCAATCTTTTCTAACGAGCCAAAATGTTGGAGGTTTTATACGAAACATCCTTGAAACGTCTTGTAACTTTTCCCCCTGGTATCTGGCAAAAAGCCCTTGTGACATCCTGGCTGACTCAGTAACATCTTCTTCCTCTAAGCCTTAAGTCACAACACCCTGCTAAGCCCAAACAAATAGCCTCGCTCAGCCCTGTTCATCTGTTAGCTCATTATTAAAAGAGTTAATTAAAAACCCATGACTGTGGGGCACACGGGCGCTGTTCCTGTGACACCGTGGTGGGACTGCAGCCAGATTTTTAAAGAGCCACTCAGGAAAAAAGAAACTGCTAAACTTAGAGGCACCACAATATCAAGATTTTTACCTTAATATTGCTACAAAAATAAAAGTTCTTTATTATGTTCTTTTATTATTTAAAAGTTAAAAGTAAAAGCATTGTGAAAATGATTATAGAAAATGTATAAAAATAGTTTTTTTTTGCATATTAAAGAATAGAACAATAGCTCGTATCGAAACAAACTGCTGAAAAACACAAAACAAGGTCAGTCGTGTAAAAGTGTACAAATGGGCTTTGTTGTACTGTCTTTTACTCACTTATCGTCTAGTATACCGCTTCATCCTGTGTACAGGCCTACAGGGGGACTGGAGCCTATCCCAGGAGTCTTAGGGTACGAGGCGGGGTACACCCTGGACAGGGTGCCAATCCATTGCAGGGCACACACATCCAAACTCCCACACACTACGGGCAATTTGTGAACGCCAATTGGCTTAATCTACATGCATTTGGACTGTGGGAGAAAACCTGAGGTCCAGGAGGAAACCCGACAAGCATGGGGAGAACATGCAAACTCCATGCACACAGACTCAAGGAGGGAACTGAATCCGGAAACTGAAGGTGTACCCACAGTGCTAACCACAAATAATGATTTATTTTGATTTATAAAGTGACATGGGTTATATAATGCTTTCATGTTATGGACGTGTCTGAATCAGTCATCTAAAACTACAGTATATAAAGAACATGTTTAAATAATAAATGTTCAACATAAAACATTTGAAAAATATCTATTTTTTATTTATTTATTATAATTACTGTTATTTTGTTCTGGTCCTTTGCTCGCACTTTCTTTTTCTTTCTTTTTTATGTGTAGTTTGAGGCTCAGCATTGGAAAGTTTACACATTATAAGCAGATTTGGTATCCCACATGTACCTGTACTGTATGCCTACTTTTTATTCCTTTGCACGGAATTGCCATAGAAGTTGTTGGACTGCCAAACTTGTAGAGGAAATATTATTTGCATTTCTACTTTTAAACTTCGGCGAGGGACTTAAAAAAAGAACTGAGAGGGACACGGGTGTACAGTATGTAAATAATTCGTTCAAAGTCCTTTGTCTAAGAAAAGAAATCAAAATACTCCGGCAGAACGATTTGTTTACACTACAGATGAGGTAATGAATCGCACGTTCTTCTGAAGGCCCGACTGCTTTCACTATATGAGATTATTGTTCGTCCTGGGGCAAATTACATTCAGTGTTACATTTACAATAGTAACAGGGACTCACATGCAGGACTCTCCATAAACTCAAAGCATAAACACCTAACTCATGACATTTTTTTGGTTGATATGGCAAAGTTTTATTTAAGAAGACACACTACTGTATGTGGACAAAACTATTTGGCCAAACCTGCAGTGACGTTGTACTTCAATATGGATTTGGTCCCCCTTTCTGCAGCTACAACAGATTCCACTCTTCTTGGAAGGCTGTCCACAAGATTTTGGAGTGTTTCTGTGGGAATCCATGCCTGTTCATTCTGTAGAGCATTTATGAGATCAGGCGCTGATGTTGGACGAGAAGACCTGGCTCGCAACCTCCATTCCAGTTCATCCCAAAGGTGCTCACTGGGGTTGAGGTCAGGGATCGGTGTTCGGGCCGGTTAAGTTCTTCCACACAGAACTCATCAAAGAATGTCTTTATAGTGCTTGCTTTGCGCACTAGGGGACAGTCATGTTGGAATAGAAAGGGGGCTTCGCCAAACTGTTGTCACAAAGTTGGATGCATAGTGTTGTCCAAGATGTCTTGGTATGCTGAAGCATTAACATTGGCCTTCAATGAGGATAAGGGGTCTGATTGAAACACCTAAATTCAATAATTTATAGGTTTGGCCAAATACTTTTGTCCATATAGTGTATGCTTTTCAGAATTTTGGGACATGGCGGCAGTTTGTAACGATAGACAACAACCTTGAACGTATCTATAACAACTTAAGGCTTGGCTCAAGCGATTAGGTTGCTGTTTGGAGGATCGGGGTTGATTTCTGCCACTACTATGAAGCGGGATCTACTGACTTAAAGGACAGTCCGTGAGTAGGGTATCTACTGTATGGATGGTGAAATCAGTAAAAAAAAACAACCTTTGGCGCGGTGGTGGCTCAACATGTTAAGGTTCTGATCAGAAGGTCAGCGTTCAAGCCCCAGCTCCACTGAGGGCAAGGCCCTTAACCCTGTCTGCTTAGGGGTGCTGTACAATGGCACTCTGACCCCAGCATCCTGACAAAGCTGGGATATATGCGAAGAATGCAAAAAGAATTTCACTGTGCACGAATATACTGTATATGTGATGGATATCTACTTAAGTTATAAACTGTTAAATAGTATATAACTGCTGTACAGTTTATAAGAGTAACAAACCACTTTAGGATGTGCTGTCACTGAAGAACAATCCAATTCGGGGCAAGGTGCTATAAATGTAAACGTAAAATCAATCAAGGAATTAAAAAAAATAACAAAACAAAAAAAAAACCTTTACTTGTTCCAGTAAGTCTGTTAAAATCAGTCCTGCTGTTAGCTATCGCGAGCCAAACTCAAGTGTTTGCCCAAGTGCTCAAGTCAAAGACAAGCCTTCACTTTTCTTTTCTCCCTTTAATTGAATTGACCAGCACTGAAACAGAGCCCTGTTTGTGCATAGGCTGTGGAACATGCCAAAACTGAGAGGGCGGGGTGCTGCAGAGCGTAATGCGTGTGTGTATGACTTTGCGAGTGTGTATGTGAGCGGCTTCTTGTTTAGCTTGGCTCGTCGTCTGGGCATGCAGCCGGACCGCCGGCCTCTGAGGCTCGTCTGAGAGGCGTATTGTGCCCTGCCAATTTTAAATGTCACCCACTGATTAACAGACAGCGCCACACAAGCCGCAGAGAACCGGCGTCCCGGCTTCCACTGCCACGGTGCGGGGGATTACAAACTTCGTTCTATTTATTAACTTCTTTAGCAATCAATGCTAAGGGTTTGATTGTATACAGTTTATCTGGTGCATCGACGTACCTCTTTGCCGGAAAGATAATAGGCCGAGAGAAGTCCTCCGACGAAGCGGATGTTCACTTCAAAGACGGAGATTTCTGCGTTCTGCAGGGAATAAAAAAAAAGAGAGAAAGAGAAAGAGGTGATTATGTGTGCTTATATGGAAATACAGTGACTGAGTCACTACCAACTGGAGCTGACAACAAGATAAGAGTGTGTGTGTGTGTGTGTGTGTGTGTGTGTGTGTGTGTGTGTGTGTGTGTGTGTGTGTGTGTGTTAGGTTTAAACATGGTGTTTCTCAAGAACAAAAAGAAACAGACTGAGATCCTGTGGGAGAGACCGCATACACAAACAAGCTCGCAGCACAAAGCTGTATCCAAGCCAAGATCTTTCCTCAGGACCTGTAAAAGCATCATCACTGGCTGAAATGAGGAAAAAAAAAAGCAAAACAAAACAAAAGCAGCAGCAATGCCAAACTCACAATGAGTACAGAGTTACGGAGTGGAGGCTCGAGAGAATACGCTATTCGAAGAAAAATGCCCTGCTAGAGGAGAGCATTATTCCTCCCACTACACCTACCATTTTTCTCAATGCCATCCTTTGGAGCGGAGCCTAAATAACGACCCGGGGAAAAGAAACCTAAAGAATATTTATGAGGAAACCTTACACAAAGCAACACGCTTTCTGAACTTCTTTTAACAATGGGAAAAGCTGCACTTTTGAAGTTAAAACAATAAACAAGATTAATGAGCGGTGCTGCGAGAGCAATTACGTAGTGCGAATATCCTGCGAATTTAAGAAGGAAAAGGAGAAACGATCCGAGAAGGCCGATCCGCGCGGAACGATTCGTCACAACGATGCTATCGCAGACCAAATCCGCTACGTCGTGTCGGCTAGAAATGGTGAACAGCAAGCTACGTCATGTGTTCAAGCTAAAAAGTCTTATTAACCTCGGCTAACTCTGCAACTCTAAGGTGTCTTAAAGGTTCTGTATTCCGGAAGAGAAGTACAGAAGACAAGTATAAAAGAAATCACTATTGTACCTTTTAAAGGTTCTCCACCAGCAAGGAAACAAAACAAAAACAAAAACACTTAAGCATGCTTATTTAATTATTTAAAGAATAAAAGGAATGAAAAAAGTTTACTAAGATGTAACTAAGTTTACCATAAAAAAATTTATTTACACTAGAAATTTACACAACTTCTACATATTTATTATATATTTATAATTTCTATAATTTTTTTGTAATTTGTTTTTTTATTTACACAAAAATAGAATTATGCTGAAGTTAAATTTGCAATAAAATACAATTTAAAATGTAAAATTTGAACTTTCAACATAGGAAAATTTACAAACAAATAATTTACAATAAAAACGTTTTTTGCATTATTATTTGTAATGGCACATGTCTACAGAAATCTTCAGTAACTATAATTTACTTAAATTCATTGTTAAAACGTTCCGAGAATGTTATCCAATAACGTGGTCAGAACCTAGAAAATATTTTTTAAAACATTACACAATGTTTTAGGGGGGAAAATAATATTCTATGAACATTCTGCTAACATTAAATTTTTTTGTTTATTGTTACCTTAATATACTAATAAAACTAATTTGAATAATGCCATTCAGAATTTTTCTTATACATAAATAACCCTTTTCGGTTGGAAATCTAGAGCGCCACAGAAAAAAAAAATGATACATGGGTTAAGGTTTAATACAATTTTGGCTAAAGTAGGGAAGCAGACCATCAGCTTATATGCAACAAAATGCTTTAAATTAAAAATACTTTAACAGATCCAATCAGCATGCAGGAACTGAATGATAACTGATAGCATGAAATATGAAACTATGACCCGAGTAGAGGTTTTAAAAAGGTTTAAAAGAAGAAAACCATTTGTATACGGTGTTGTGCAAAAATATCTGCAATATTTTGCAAGACTAAAATAAAAAAAATTAAAAAATGAATTAATAATTTTAATTGTTATTTTTAATTTTTTTGCATTATTATTTTTAATGGCACGTTTTCTAACATTTTTATATATATATATATATATATATATATATATATATATAAAAGCAAGAAACTTTACAAATTTGGCCCTTTGGAAACTAATTTTCTTGTTTTATATATTCATACAGTTTCATATTAGGCTTGTCAATATTAACACATTGACATATGTATTCTATATTATATTATTATATATTATATTATTCTATATTATATTGTATATATTATGCAACTTATTCATATGACCAAATTTGACCCTAATGGCTTCCCATAATCGCATCGCATATCATAATCTGATGACAGGTGATCGGGCCGGTGATTAGTACACTGGTGATGCTGAACGCTGAGTTGTCGGAACAGACGGGTTGATTCCCAAGAAAGATATGAAGTTGCTGCTGAGGTTTTTAGATAAACAACCATGACTTAATTCTACCTTTAGGCCTGTTGCAGTAAAACATTTGTTCCCATTTCCTTAAAGTAAACCACATAATTCAAATGAGAATCTCTGGTCTTTATTTCACTAAAGCTGTAAGTTGTAGCTATATACAGTTCCACTTCATAGACTTGATCCGCATTATAAACATACAAAAGTTCTCCTGAATGCATTGTAAAGAAGCTATGGCTCAGGTTTCTCTGAAAGGCGCGACTGAACACCTTCGGTGGCCAAAACAAATAAAACCGAACGTTGTTTGTTGTTGTTGCTGTTCTAGCATGACATGACACCTGCGTAGATGTTTTTCCAGGTCACTTCAGAACACACACGATGAGCTTCAGCATTGCATGGAAAGACAGAAGCACCTGTTCGCTCAAACGCTTTCAAAATTACAGATGTTGTGGATATGTATTACGCAACTGTAATGGCCAGTGAAGCTTTCCTCCCGGGTTGTGTTTTACATACCAACAGTGACCTGCATTACTGATCAAACCATGGTATTGACATTTACTGCATGTTGACAAAGCAGAAGTGCCACCATAAGACACCTGCAGGTTAATATTTCCTGTTGTTAGTGGCTTAAGGGCAGGAAACCTGTATGAACAGATGTTTCAGATGTGCAAAAGTAAAGCTAAACATTTACAAAAACATTCCTCCTATATACAGGTTGTGAGACATGAATACCGTCACTATCAGCTGCTACAATTATTATTATTATTATTATTATTATTATATGTATTACATTCTTCCATCCATCTAGAAACCTCTGTGGTGCAACTATGTACTGTGAAGGCCAATAGTGATCCTTGTATTGATTCCTAATTGTACAACCGTGGTAAAGCCGCCGATCGACATTCACACGCACTAACGTAATCTGCATGTTTTTGGACTGTGGGAGGAAACCGGAGAACCCTGAGGAAACCCACCAAGCACAGGGAGAACATGCAAACTCCATGCACACAGACCCTGAGGTGGGAATCGAACCCAGGACCTGGAGGTGCAAGGTGATATTTTTACACATATCAACTTAACACACAATCTGGAAATCAATAACCCTGAAATAATTTTTTTCCCCCTAGTTTGTTTGTTCTATTTTATGTCAGGTTCACGCGAGAGGAGACAAAACTTATTTACATAGATAACTTTTTTGAAAAAGAATCATGAAATGTTACACAGGGATGTCATTACATGGTTAATTACTCTGGCATTTTTTTTATTGGTTTCTTGTGTGCATGAGCAAATGCGAAACACACACACACACACACACACACACACACACACACACACACACACACATACACTCAGTGTAATAACGCATAACCTTGATATGGTTTGTCTCTCTCTCTCTCTCTGCTAGCGATTTTTTGAGAGGTTGATTCCCAAGCGAATACAAATCTGAAATTATCTGAAATTTCACACCGGGGTGAAAAAAAAAACGTCCACTTTCGCTTCAGCAGCCAAAATTTCAGTGCATCCACAGACTGAGGATACCGGGCCTGGATATTACACTCTATTATGAGACTAACACTAAAGAAAATTCTCATTTACACAATCATAAGGGGTGTTCAAGTCAAACCAGGACTTTTCTTTTTTTTTTTTTTTAATAATGCACAATAACAGAACAGTTCCGAGAGTAAAAACTCCCTTTATTTCTCTAACACTAATGCACTTATTCACTAATGCTTGGATACTATCAAGATAAAAATTTTTCTCAGTGCTTCACGTCTGAAACGCTGGCCTCCTAGGAACTCCTTTAGCGAGGACAGTAATGTGGCGATACCACCCAGCCGAGTTCCTGTAACGTGCAAATGGTGCTGGGTTTACAGTTCCACAAAGGAGTACATGACGCTGTAATGTAACTGATTACCTTTTAAAGACACTAATTTTGTAATGTAATTAGTTACTTTAAAAAGTAACGTCCCCCAACACTGTCTATAACAAATATACACAACGGCATCGCTGTGGTATAAGAGGAACAAAACACAACAAGTGCATGCTGCTAAAAGAATATAATCACCTTCAGACCATTATCGCCATCGTGTCATTGATTATTTCTCTACAGGCGCATGCCCCGGAGTGTATTGTTCCTTAATTAAAAAACGTCCGACTTTCTTAAGCCGTCGACATGCAGGGAACCTGTGTATGATGTATTAGAGTGCACAAGGTCAGCGGGGAAGAAGCAGGGAATCCAAATGTGGCTAATGCAGCATGACGGAGCTCCGGTGGACTCGGCAATGACGTGATTATTTATTTAGCTGTGCAGCTGCGCCACCGCGGTACCTGAATATCAATGCGAAAACTAATCAAAACTCCCTGCGTAAAAAAAAAAAAAAAAAAGAAGAAAAACAACCCACGCACACACACGCGCGCGCAAACACCTGTCTGAAAACCGAGGCTGCTAGAAGCTTACTCTAACACGCATAAGAGCTGCATGCGCAAGATCATCAACCGCCTTCGCATGTTCACTTTATTTATGAGGCTCTTTTCTCATCACAAGGCCTTTGGGAAAAAAAAAAAAAAAAACATATTGAATTTCCTATTTATATCCTTTTGTAATCAGGTTCAGTCTGCTGGCAGGGGAACATGTGTCTGTGCCGTAGCTCGGAAAGGTTATCTCTCTCAGGTTGTGTGTCCAGTCGCTCATTACAGCGGTAACACTGCATTTCAGACCCCCATTCACCCGCGGCTTTTGTTCCTCCTTCTGCTTTTCAAAGGAACTGCACAGCACCGTGGCACTGAATGACAGCTCACTCTCACTCACGCTGCTGAAATAAATGCTCCGTCTGACTAGTATCGTGCTGAAAGTCCAGCCTGGGTCTGTCGCCGCCTCCCCTTCGCCGCCACCATCCCAAAAAACAAACAAAAAAAACCTTTGGGGAGCTTTAAAAACCTTCCTGTATTCATGGCTAGAAACAAAAGAAGATATACGCGACACCATCTGATTGTGTTTAACGCAGCAGGTAATTGGACCGTCTGAAAGATGAACGGAAATTATTTTTCTTTCAAAATGCCTTTCAAACCAAGATGACATTTCTATATATTTTCATTTCATTACCCGACCAAAAAAAAAAAAAAAAAAACTTAAATCAGATTTACTTTCAGACAAAACAGGTGCTGATTTATTTATTTTTATGTTATACATATAATACAGAAAATATGAGGCCAAAGAAGCTACTTCTGAAGTTTATGCAACATGGAAGTGACCGATCTTGCTTCCCCATTTTTCAGCGTTATACTGTCTCGCTTCAATTCACAATAATCGTTTAAAACGCAAATTATTCATATTCATATTTCATTGATGCTAACATTGGTCTAATCTTGTATAAGCATATGACCTGTAAAAATTGTTGCATGAATAGTTTTTAAGTTTTTGGTAAAAACTTAAAAAGCGGGAAAAAAAAAATCTGTAGTGTCCGTAACCATGTCAAATTCATGTATCAACATTTTAACCGTTTTGCATTTTAGAATAATACAATGTTCAGGTTTATGTCTTTTCATGTGAAATCTAAATTGGCCAAGTTTCATCTGAATGACAGTTAATATCATTGAAAGATTTGAATTTTAAAAAAGTTACGGACACTACATAAAAAGGCATGAAATTGTATCTAGATAGCAAATATGTTTTAATTTATTTTATTTATCTGATACCAACATGCATATTTACGAAAAACGATGGTATGTAAGAAAAGAAGCATTAAGTATTATAGAAAAATGATGTTATGTTATCATATGACACTATTTGAAAATTCACTTTTTCACATAGGTGAGACATGTTTTTAGCACCGATACCATGTTTTGGCCGGTTAGTTTCTCCAACGCGCTCTCGGACACTACTCGGACATACTCGCTGTTACCAAGAGTTAAGATTAATTTGCCAAAAAAAAAAAAAAAAAAAAACATGCTTCAGACATTTTTAGACATCAAACCCTTTTGGAGACTTAAATATTAATGATGGAATCCCCCGAGACTTCAGTGTCGCTTTTATTGTGAGATTTGCTGGAGGGTAGAAGCCAAAAGCCTTTCAATTAAAAAGTTTGTTAATGCTCTTTGTACAAGCGCGCACAGTGCAACATCTTTGTTGCTTCCTCATAGATAGAGACCTCAAGGAGTCTCGGAGTCGATACGGGAGGATGAAGAACATGGAGAAGTGAAGAGCTCTTTCTTAGACACCTCTTGTTCTGTGGACTTTCACTTCAATGGAATGGCCGCATCATGCATGAAATTAATCAATAAATAATCTTTTTTTTTTTATTAAGTGTTTGTCGTTTCTTAAGTGCTGTTGCCATGGTAACTTTCTTGTTTTTTTCAGTACTCTTTTTAAAAGGTTTGATCCGAGCTTTGCTTTTGCCGAGACTCATCAGACATCAGTGCAGCGTTTAAGCCTTCCTCGGCCTAACTTTAGACTGAGCCGTAGCAAGAAGCAAAGCTCATCTATTGTTCCTCTTCCTTAGACGTAAAGGTGACAGATGAACAATCCAGCTGTTTCGCTCTTAACGTTGACTGTGACCTTTCAAGTCGTTTCAAGAATCCTTGAGTCCTTGCGGCTAAACAACTGAACGGAAGTTTTTGGAAAAACAACATTTGAACATCTAAAGAGCGGAACGTCTTGCTGAGCATCTCCTCGTACGTTAGCTGATCATCAAGGCTGATTGGAGAGAGACATTGGCGGATGGTGAAAGGTGCCTCTTTCTCGCAATGCCGCAAAAATGATCCGACATCCTGTGCACAGCAGGAATGTGGCAGCACGTGATGGATTAATGTTGAGTTTCAGGTTGAGTCACTCTTCCAGTTCCAGAGAACAATCAGGACTTACATGTTAGAAATGTAAGAAAGGTGATGTTAACAAAAGCAAAAGAATGTAAGCTATTCAGTAAAAGAATAAGTGTTACCTTTTTTCTTTTTTTGCTTACAGTTTCGATGTGAGCTGTGAACAAGCAGCAAATGCTCAGCAATTTTTTTTTCGTTTAATATAACCACATTAGAAAAGTTGAAGTTGGCTATTTTGCTTTTTTTGCAAGACAACAAGTTCCAAGTCCGACCGGGTGATCTGATTGGATGAGAGTCATTCCACTAGTGGTGATTATAGACAGTAAAAGCACTGGGACATTTAATATTTATCACTCTGTGTCACAGGTGTTCCCATAACTGTAATTACAGTGCCTTGCAAAAGTATTCGCACCCCTTGAACCTTTCCACGTTTCGTCACGTTACAACCACACAAGCGTGAATGTTAGATTCTATTGGGATAGACCAGGGGTCGGCAACCTTAAACACTCAAAGAGCCATTTGGACCCACAGAAAAGAAAATCTAAATTGGCCATACTGTAAATTATTTTTTGGTAAAAACTTAAAAGGCGGGGGAAAAAATTCTGTAGTGTCCGTAACCATGTCAAATTCATGTATCAACATTTTAACCGTTTTGCATTTTAGAATAATACAATGTTCAGGTTTATGTCTTTTCATGTGAAATCTAAATTGGCCAAGTTTCATCTGAATGACAGTTAATATCATTGAAAGATTTGAATTTTAAAAAAGTTACGGACACTACATAAAAAGGCATGAAATTGTATCTAGATAGCAAATATGTTTTAATTTATTTTATTTATCTGATACCAACATGCATATTTACGAAAAACGATGGTATGTAAGAAAAGAAGCATTAAGTATTATAGAAAAATGATGTTATGTTATCATATGACACTATTTGAAAATTCACTTTTTCACATAGGTGAGACATGTTTTTAGCACCGATACCATGTTTTGGAGCCACAAAATCTAAAATGAAGATACCACTACATATATATTTTTTTTACCTTTAAGCAATGTATAAAAAAAACTATAGTGTGTTGCATTTATGAAATCAAGGAACTGCTACAGAGAAAACGAACAAAAACTCTGGAAAAAACGACTTTGGGTTGAAGGTTGCTTTCTAATATAATACACTCAATGTCCATTTGAGTCCTTTATATTTGAGTATTTATGAAATGAAAAGCCGAACTTAAATTATCCACCTGCAGCAAATCAACAATGCCGTCTGCTTCAGCGTACCGTCATCCTTTTATCACGTGTACTGGAGCGTGCAGTCAGCGGTCAACCTGAATAAAACCCGGGGTCGTGAAAGCTCAATAAACCGCGCGCCGACGGTTGTCGCACATCTTCAGCTCCACACTCCAGTCCAGTAGGTGGCGGTAAAAAGTAAAAAAAAAAATACATTCTGCAAGTACTTTGTGGAAGATAGATGTGGTCTTAAAAGCTGTGATGTGTGTTTTAAAGTTCGAGCTGTTCACCCTTTGAGCTACAGGATTGGTCAGAGGAATCGTTTAAGCCAATCGTTTGGAGTCGCATCACACCTAATTTGCATATAAATGAGAATCTCTCTCTGTTCGATCTCAATCTCCATGTTGATTGCAGTGCTGTCGCTGAAATCACAGCTCCTTGTCACTCACACACACACACATACACACATAGGAAACAAACGCTCACGACGCTTTGCCTGCCAGTGTGAACGTCAGGTTAGAAGACATGAGTATCATCTTACCATGTTAAAGTCCAGATTCTTCTCCACCCACTCGGTGGCGGCCTCAAACTCGTCGTACATCTCCATCATGTAAAGCGTGTCCAGAGCATCCACGATTGTCGCACCCCTCAGACTGCCTGCGAACGCAGAACACGATCATAGTGAGAAAGCTGTGAACTCCAGGGTTTTAACCGATCCAGCCTGGTGATAAAACCTCAGAGCCGAAGAGCTGTACGATCCGGAGACTCGATTTGAATGGAAATCCGGCTCACAGGGTAAAGCAAAGAGAAAACTCAAAACAAAACAAAACAATGGGCTGTAGAGAACATTATGTGTCACCTATAGCTTTAGAAGAGAATCATTCACAATATTCCAAATATAGGCGTTACTGTAGTAACACCATCCATCATGATGACATTGCAATCATAATACTAATACTAATAATAGTGAATGTTTACACTGAATCTATCAGTGTAATCATGTTCAGTAAATAGCATAACAATAATTAATGATAATTATAATTAAAAAGAAATTAAAATGGAATTAATATTAACCACTATAAACAAACACCAGAAGGTTATTTGATTTCTGGTTTGTCTTTCGGCTTGATAAATAGATTTTAACATGTGTCTATTGAGGATTTGTTGGCTTCAGCCTCTGACAATGAATTTATAGTTTAGTATGCAGATGCGTAGACAAATAATACCAACGTTTTATGAGTTAATGGCAAGCAACATTTTAATAATCTTTTCTACATTCTTCAACTTCATGGCTTTCAAGAAAGTTGGAACTAAACAACACTCTAAAAGTGTAAGTGTGGGTGAAAGTGCTAAGACAATAAGAAAGATTTGAATGTTGCTCTAAAAAAGAAAATAAGATGAGTACAAGATAGATCGAGGTAGTTAAGGTGCTAATTATACACACCGAAAGCAATAAACCACCCAATTGGAGTTCTGCCTTTTTTGTATAATTTCTACTTTTAACATGAATACATGCAGCTTTGTTGGCTGGACGCCTGAGCTGCCACTAAAGGGTACTGAAAACATCCCCATGTTCATCTGGTAAAGTGCAGAAAAGACAGGGTCATCCATCCAACCATCAGTCCATCCACATGTCTACCAAACCATCCATCCATACATCCATACATTCATCCACATGACTACTTATCCATCCATCCATCCATCCATCCATCTATTCACATGTCTACCTATCCATCCATTTGCTGACCTTTCCAACCATCCATCCATCCATCCATCCACATGTCTACCAAACCATCCATCCATCCATCCATCCATCCATTCACATGTCTACCTATCCATCCATCCATCTGCTGACCTTTCCAACCACCCATCCATCCATCCACCCATCCACCCATATGTCTACCCATCCATTCATCCATTTATCTGCTGACCTTTCCATCCATCTATCCATCCACCCATCCATTCATACCTCTATCCATCCATCCATACCTCTACCCATCCATCCATCCATTCATCCATCCATCCAGATGCCTATCCATCCATCCATCCATCCATACCCATCCATCCATCCATCCATCCATCCATTCATCCATCCACCCATATGTCTACCCATCCATCCATCCATTTATCTGCTGACCTTTCCATCCATCCATCCACATACCTACCCACCCATCCATCCATCCATACCCATCCATCTATTCATCCATCCATGTCTACCCATCCCATCCACCCATCTATCCATGTCAACCCATCCATGTCTACCCATCCATCCATCCATCATCCATCCATCTATAAATTTATCCATTCTAACCAATTACTCATTCAGTCGCGACTCCATGCATACATAAATCATTCATCCATCTATGTATTGATCCATCTATCATACATTTACCTCTATCCACTTGTCCATCCATTCCTCCTCACATCCATCTACCTATCCATTCATTGAGTTATCTACCAATAAATACACCCTAAATTTACCAAAGCATAAATAATCTATTCAAATATACTAACTACAAATCCATCTTTCTATCTATGTGCACTCTTTTTATTTTTTTCAGTTAACCAGCATGCTACAAGCTAGGAATTATTCAAAGATTCCTTCAGAAATCGTTCGTTTCTAAAGTATAACTATGAAAAACCTAGATCACTATGACTTTCTCTAACTATCTATCAGCTTCATCATCTCTACACAATCATAAATCCTAAGTAAAAACATGCCACGTTACCTTAGGAGCACAAATCTCCTGCTCACACAGGTGTCAAACATACAGCTGTAAAATCTAATGGAGCAAATAGGAGTACAGCTGTTTGAAAGCACGTAGTAGAGAGGAAAAACATGCATTCCACAGATGGTTGGAGAGAGAACCTAATTAGAAGCTACATTAAAACAGAATTAGCAGCACTATTCATTCGGTACCGATTACGTCCCTGACAGGTGGGTCTTGGATCTTCTGGGCTTTAATTATCAAACCTCTGAAGCAACGCCAGTGATCGTCTGGCAGTCCAGTCTTTGTTTGCCCAAACCGACACACCATGAAAAACATTGTGTTGGATATTTCTGCCAATGGCTGCATACAGAGGTTATGAGAGGACATTTTGCACATTTAATGTGAAAAGTCGTTTGTCAGCGCTCTTCCTGTTTTTCAATTTGAGGCACCAAGAGGTGAGAGATTCACCCCTCGTGTCACTCTGTCCCAACACAGAGCTCACATCTGGATGTTTGGACACCATTTCATTTCCAGGTGCCTAAAACTGAACTTTGAACTTAAGACCAAAAACGAATATGGAAATCCAAAAAAACAAAGTTTTGCTAAAGATCAGCCTCCATTTCTCAGTGCGTAGGATGTAAAAAACCCTTTGGATATGATAATCTGTTACCATTGTAAAGAATAACACTGTCTTGATTTGATTTGATCTTTGGGCGGGAATTGAACCCAGACCTTCAACGATGCAGGCGAGAAGCAAGAAAAAGAAGAAGAAGCAATAATCTTGCAAACGTATTACCAAAGTATTAGCAGACGATTTAAGCAATTTGCTATTAACTTAATAGCATAGCTTATGAGTTAACTTAAATAATGTATACAGTGTGACTCGATTCAGCAATTGTTCCAATTAACTGAAAAACAAAAGATTGATTCAATTGCAAAATTTGACCTCTGCTAAAACTCCTAGCATGTTTCTAACTAACTTTCTAAGTAGCAGAAATAGAACTAATAGAATCTTTTCAGCTTAAGATGATGTGTGGATTTTAAACGGTTGACCACTCCCAGGAAACTTAGCTATTTTTGGACTAGCTAAACTCACAAAATATCCGAGTTGAACGATGACGGCTCTGAATTCCATAACAAGATAAACACCAACACCGTGACCTAAATGGTGAGGATGAAACAATGTCATTTTATCTCAAAGACCATGATCAAGCCTGAAACACTTCTGAAACACTTCTTATGCACAGGTTTTCTAAAAGATGGCTTAACTTTTGTTTATACTATTAACTTTGATAAGAACTTTCACTACAAATCTGTTTGACTGAGAATGTTAAGTGAATACAGTGTTCAGGTGCACGGGTCATCTACTACAATCTAATACTGTATATATCCTAATATTGGTTACGAAACATAGTATAATAGTTTTGAATACTACAACCACACGAGTAGTTATTGAAACTTTGAAGGGGATTGCCTCCAGAGCTCCGTGCTGTGAACTCATTATCCCAGTGGGAAAGTGCATTGCAGAGCTTCAATATTTGGTTGCTAGTGAAAAGTTTCTATGTTGAAGTTTCAAGTTGAAAATGGTTTTGTAGGATGCTTTATAATTTTTGGTTGTTGGCCTAATTGTCTTCGGAGAATTGAAAAACTTAAACAGACACTGATTCATCATTTCACTGATGATTCATTTTACTAAGTAAAAGAGAAACCAGAAACCTCAAATAAAGCATGGAGTGTGTCTATTGTACTAACCGTCACGGCAACATTCCTGAATTAATGTGAAACAAAACAATGAAACTGTAATGAATTGTCCTTTAACGAGCAACTGTTTTGATAATAGAGTAATCTGTCAATTGTTGAATTGAATAACCGACTATTTAACTTAACTTCCGTTTCATTCGTTTATTTATATAGTGCTTTTTACGATGGTCATTGTCGCAAAGCAGCTTTACAGAATCAAAAGAAATGAGTTTGAAATGTGTTTGCGAGGAAATACGCATCAATCAAAATGATCAGACCCCCGTTCCAGCCCCCAATTACAGCACGACCGTCCAAGTACCATATATCTGCCTACCCTTTTTAAAAACCTATCCAGGTTCCCTCTCACGCTATCGTTCCTGTAAATGATTATTCTGCTACCGCGAGAGCGGTGTACTGAAAGGCAGTAAATGCAATGTATGCCAGCTATAAAGAATAAGAAGGACGCACTGATGGTTGTACACAGTTTCGCATGTTGAACGAGCTCTTCTTTTAACAACCCAGGAAAATTAATTAACCCTTAAAACTCAAACGGATCAGTTCGGCAACGCAGCATCGGTCAATTATTGGTTTAACCGCTAATACGGAAATCCTGCTGGTGTGTGTCGACGGAGGAGGCTGCAGGCATCGCACTGTGCATGTTGTGTAGAACCGAAGTTGGCATTACATTTACATTGTGTAAATTTTACTGCTACCGGAGTATGGGCATGCCGTCGCAAAAATGTAACAAGAATAAAAACACATGATCTTATGAATCTGTGTTATTTCTTTGCCTACAATCATGTTTTTATAGCTGGTTAAACTGAAATCAGATGGAATTCAGTTCTTCATATTGCGAAGGTTGTGCTGAATAATAGGACATGTCACTCTACTGTATAGTTCACAATCCTGAACCTTATATGAAAAAAAAAACATGCTAGTGCAAGAAAATGCCTCTACGTGCTCTGACAAACAATACACCAAAAAGTGTTTAATTCCTAATTTTTAACTTTGTTTTACTCTTTACATATGGGTAGATGGACGGAACTGTCTTAATGAACTTCCCTGATGATACAAAAGAAAGAAAAAATGTTTTTAAAAAGCTCTTTTTGCCCCCGAGTCCAAATCCTATACCAATAATAAGTAGCAATAAAATCTAACACATAATTACCAAGATGGTAATTATGGGAGTAAAGCTGAAAGAAAACTGTGATGGAGCCTGTAACGGTGGGGAGCAAGTGATGGGAGCCAGAGTCAGGTATGTGGGAAAGGATACACACCTGAGGAGAACGTGGATGATTAGTGACTATGTGGTGCTGTGAGCCAGGGAAGTAATAACGGGAAGAGCAGAGCAGAAGAGAGAGAGAGAGAGAGAGAGAGAAAGTGAAGAAGAGATCAGAATCGAGCAACAAGGTGTGTGAACAAGTTGCGTGATTCACTTAAAGGGGCACAACTGGAAATAAACACCTGGCTCACAGCAACACACAAACACTAATTAGGCACATTCCCCTCGGGGGCATGTTCTTTCCTACCTACCTACCTACTGACTCTCAATCCCTTCACAAAGCAGCACTTAACCACACCACACCACCATACCGCCTTTCTTATCTGATGTTTCCTAACAGCTGTTTTTTTCGTTGAGGGAAATGCTCCCAAACATTGGAGGTTTATGTTCCTGAAAGTGCAACATTGAGGAACGTAAGGAGTAATATCTGCTATCTCCTCCGGATTCTTCACACAGTCCAAAGACATGGACAACATTCAATTTTTGGGATGTACAATGGTCCCCATTGGCTTCCACGGTCCCTAGCTGGACAACAGAGGTTCCTAGATGGATGGATGGGAATGTCTGCATGTCAAAAGCATGTGCAACGATGTCACCATGTAATTGATAAATTAATTTGCAGCCCTAGTCGCTATGGTGTTGGATTATGGACCAGGAGGTCCCCGGTTCGAACCCCGATGATACCGGGTTGAACAAAGTCATTCAACCATAAGTGCTCAGATACAAATCAGGCATCAAGCTGGCGACCTGACCCTGTAATTAACTGCCCCAGAAACGCGCTGGGCAGCACGTAAACAGAACCATGCGTGCAGTAATAATGCATAATGCCCATGATGAAGCACTCACGTTTGATCTTCATTTTTAAAAGAAAAGAAGGAAGGAAAGTAAATGAAAAGGGTTTTTTTTCTGGAAGTAGATTTTATGCATTTATTTATTTATTTATTTTATGTTTGCTTCATTATTTATTATCTTAAACAAGACAATTCTTGATTTGACTGAAGGCTTTAATCTGAGTGAAAGTAGCTCATGCAAAATGAAAACATTCTATGATCAAAGCGGACTAAACTGCTGAATTCATTAATAGAATGTTTTAAAGTGTGCTGTCGTGTGATTCTTCCTCCGCGTTTTACATAAACCTTATTTACGAGTGAATTTCCTGCTAAAAAAAAAAAAAAAAAAGGGAAATTCCCTACATTCATTGTGAAGACAGGTGCCAGGCCAATTTACTGAACGTCCAGAGAACCAAAATGTGTTGAACAGCAGCTCAGCCACTCAGACTTGAAGGTCTACATGAATAAGATTAAAAAAATAAAAAAAAAACCTCCTCCTTGTATTTGGTGTAGTGCATCCTGGTGTTCCTTATCCGTAGTAGAAATCCATGCAAATTGATTAAAGTCAAAGAAAAACATGCAGGTATGAGTTGGACATCAGGGGGAGACCTGTAGCACCTGAGTCTTTGGACTGTACATTGACTTTCTCTCTCGTTATGTAGAAATAACTCAGATATCATGAAATCGTCCTTCCGGATATATATTGAAAAAAGTTTCTCTAATGCATTCCTAGAGAAACTTAGAGAAGCTTAAATGGAATATAATCTATTTCAGTTTCTATTAGTGTAACATGAAAGTGGATTCAAGAACTCGTCAACCTGAATAAAACAAACAATTAGAATAAAAGCTACAGAATTCCAGAATCTAAGATTTTACAAAATGATCGTACAATTACATTTAATTCACGAAAATTGCATTTATTATTTGTGCACTAAACAGGGATTCTGTAACTGACATGAAACGTATGGTGTATAAACATAACCATGTGAAACAGTACTGTATGTGCATGTAGTTTTGTATGAAAGCATTTCTCTAGGACACAACGTGTATGTTTTAAGAGGCGAAAAAAAAAAGAAGAAATTTTACGTAATTGTTTTCGGGATATTTTCGTGTTTTGTTTTTTTTCCCTTTTCCTTTATGACTTTACAAAACCCAATACACAGAAGGAAACGCATTTCACACTTCACTTAGTTTAGCTAAACAAAGCAGCTGTCTAGTTGTAAAAGCGCACTCATTTTCTGCCTCCAAAGCCAAAGTACACACACGTTGCCTCACAGAAGCAGCCTTTATTTGTCACACACACATTACAGCGTGGTGAAATCCTTGTCCTAGCAAATCCCGGCGTGTAAGTAAGCTCGGTCACGATGACGCGCTATTCCTGGATCAGATGCTCAAGGCCTCGCCAGGACTGATCTCCTGATCTTCTAGAGCTTTAACCTTTGCACCACAACTACTATAAAGATTAGATTCCTATCATTAATTATTAGACTTTATTACTGTTAGATGTGCAGTTCTGTGCAAAGGTCTTGATCCACCACTCGTTCTATCACATGAAAATAAATGATGTAGATTAACTGAAAGAAATGGGAACGAATGTTTCGGCTCCAAAGTGCCTGAAAGTGCTTATTTATGTCACAACAGTGTGAGCAGCGACCTCATTTCCCTTCTCGTCTGTTCCGACCACTCAGCATTCAGCATCATTCATTCATTCATTCATCTTCTATACCGCTTTATCCTCTATTCAGGGTTGCGGGGACCTGGAGCCTATCCCA
>JAQMYL010000020.1:14338844-14362239 GCA_030014365.1 Clarias pachynema
GTGGGGACAAAGTGACGGCTCAGTAATCCGGAGAACCAGATCTTATTCCCCCGGACCGTGGTGGTACAGATGTTACAATTATAACATGGCAGTCTTAAACACATGATTCTCATTCATCCATATTGAATGATGGATGAATGATTGAATGATTGAGTGTTGATCCATATTTGCTTACTGTAATGTTGATTGATGCAAATCACAGGCTTATCCACAAAAAAGATTAGTATTGCACTTAATTTTATTAACTTTATATGAGAATAAATTCATCTTGTTTTGCACATGTCCCACAATATTAAATGTAGCTACAGTATAGATTATGTGCTGTTTGGCAATTATTAAATATATACATTAAGTGTATATTGCCACTGAAGTTACAGGGAGTCTATCCCAGGAGGCTTAGGGCATAAGGCAGGGTACACCCTAGACAGGTTGCCAATCCAGCACAGGGCACACACCCACTCATATTCACACAATTTGGAAATGCCGTTTAGCCTAATCTGCATGCCTTTGGGCTGTGGGAGGAAACCGGAGAACCCGGAGGAAACCCCCCAACCACAGGCAGAACATTCAAACTCCATGCACACAGAGTGAAGTGGGAATCAAACCTAGACCTTGGAGGTATAAGGTGACAATGTTAAGTCATATGTACAGTATTTACCTGTTGGTAAATAGTTGGTATTGGTAATAAAGGAATAATACCCTCGGAGCTTTGCACTGTGAACTTCATTCAATGTCAGGTCAATTTAAACTCACAGCATTTAGCATTTTTCCTATAACAGCCTGTCCTTAAAGTTATAATTATTATTTAGTAAACGGTTTATCCTGGTCAGGTTCGTAGCAGATCTGGGTATAAATAATACATTTATATTCATGCATGATTTGATACATCATAATTCATAATTAATGTACTTTATTTATCACACAATATCCTTACATATATTTTTTTTTTTCTCATATGATTTGTTTATATTTTCACGGGATTTTCAGCCACCTGATAAATTTGTTTCCACCATATGTGACCACTAACCCCATGATTTATTTATATAATTTCAAGTAATTGCCCCGATATGATGTGTTAATTTTACCATGACCAACCCTTCCCAATTCCTTTATTTCTATGCTTTTATTTTTTACACATGAACAATTTATATACAGTATTAACATGTGATTTTTTTTTACATGGTTCATTATTTTCAATAAATTTTCCAAACAAACATTATTTTAATGTAATTATTTTCTCATGATTTACCATTCAAACTATTCAACAGATCTTATATATAATTTTCCCCCACATTATTATTTTATTATTTTAAATATATTTATTTGAAATCCACCTTCCCCATGCACGCATTTGTGCTCGCCAATCTCTCAATCATGTTGTAAAATTGAATAATCGTGCTGAACATTGGTTTTCTGCTGTACATTTGTCTTTTATCAATGCAGAATAGTCACAAGGTCACAAATGAGAAAAGACAATCATTGACAAAGCCTCAGATGTCAGTAATCAGAAAAACAAAGGAAAAAGCAATATGAACTAGAAATACGGATGAGTCTCTGTCAAGAAGTAATAAAGATTTTAGAGTAAATCCATTATTAAAATGGGCAAGGTAGCAGCTCAATTAGACTCCGTATTAAATTAGGCTGTTGTGATTTGTTGTGCTCTGCTTTCTCTCTCTCGCTCTCTCTGTCTCTGTGCGTGATACATTGAGTCCCACTCTTATGGCCCCAGGCTTGATCAGCCATGCAGTAGAATTGAAGGTGTCCTGAGCGCCATATAATATTGACACAGAACGCACAGAAAATATAAATGTCCATTCAAAATCCCAGCTGCCGATTTCACATGTCTAGTCGCCGTCCTGGAGCTGGGTTATCTTCACAATCTGGCGGTAAACATGACACGTGGCAGCTTTGGGTTCACAAAGAGAAAAGAAAGCTTTTTTTTACCCTTTGATCCATCAACCTTTGATAAGAACTGATTGAATATCTCTCGCCGAAGAACCAGAAAGAATTGTGTGGCAATTAAATAAATACTCCACGACTGAAGTCCATTCCTGTGTATGTACTTGTGTGGTATTATTGACTAATTAAACATCAGTATGGATTACTCTATAAACATTTTCCACTGCATTCAGCACATTTAGTGTTTTCCAATGACAAATCATTCTACGCACAATGTCTATGACTCTCGGTCATACTATAGTCAACACAAAGAAAAACAGTACTGTATATAATATAATAATATACAAAAATAATTCTGCATTATTAGGGAGTTGATTCTGCCTGGTCATAAAACATTGATTCATTTCCTAAAACTCCAGGTCTGACTATGTTTCTGCCTGCAAAAACGCTCACACATTTATATCAAATGTACTCATTCTAATACATTACTGTACAACAAGACAACAGTACACTCCACATAAACAAGTGTACTGTTTAAAATGTATTTATTTCTTTGTTTATTTTTTTGTTGTTTACATATCTTGGTAGAGCTGTAACTTTAAGATTTTAAAAATAGTAATAGTAAAGTCTTCAGGATGGAGGGACTTACACTTTTTTTTTCTCTTTTCAAGAAAGAGGTAAAACCAAAACTGGTGAGTGAATGTCAATACATACAATGTCAATGTAGTATTAAATCGATGATACTGTCATGATATCATGATAAGGGCGGCACGGTGGCTTAGTGGTTAGCACTGTCGCCTTGCACCTTTAGGTCCTGGGTTCGATTCCTTTGTTGAGTCTGTGTACATGGAGTTGGCATGTTCATCCCGTGCTTGGCGGGTTTCCTCTGGGTTCTCTGCTTTCCTCCCACAGTCCAAAAACATGCAGATTAGGCTAATTGGCACTCCCATATGTGCCCATAGTGTGTGAATGTGCATGTGAGTGTTGACTGGAGGTCGTAACACAGTTATACAAATGGGAATAAACACAAGGGCCACCATTGGCCTCCACAGTCTCTAGTTGGATCACAGAGGTTCCTAGATGGATGGTACATGATTAGAGGACGTATCTTGTTTTCACTCGTTCCACAATATCAAATATAAATGGCTAAAATACAGTTGAGTTAAAATTAAATGTCAGATTGCTGTCATATAAAATAAATGAAACATATTAAGCTGTTATAGAAAAAGTTAATCAGTAAGCTGCCTTTGCACTGGACTGCCTGTTCTTTAACAGCTGCTTCTCCTAAGTGAATGAAATGATTATAGACAAACATACCATATTAGATACCTGCTAAAATACGTATCATGGAATTCACTAAATTATTGTAGTCCACAGCATAGTACTACCATGGTATCCACTGAAATGCCACAGCGGCTACCCTGCTACTCTACAAAGTCCTATGATGGCTACCATTGTAATGTTTGAAGTACCATGGTAATACTATAGTATGATTGTTGTTAGTCTTTCGGCTGCTCCCGTCAAAGGGCCACCACAGTGGACCATCCGATCTAAACACAACTTGGCACAGGGTTTTTATGCTGGATACCCTTCCTGACGCAACCCTCCCATTTTATCTGGGCTTGGGACTGGCGCTGAATCCAGTGTTCAATATAGTTTACTATAGTAAAAAGTCGTATGGGTGATCTGTCCACTTTTGTTAGCTCAAAAAAAGTTAATTTCGAATATATTTAAATTATGTAAGCCAAAATAAAAGCAAGAATTCAAGGGTTTATTCTACACTAAACTAAATGCATGCACTAATCAACATGGAATGTTCACACCAAACCTATGCTTTGGTATTTTTATAGAACAAGCCATGCACCTAACTTTTGATTGTTTGTTTGTTTTAGTCATGCAGTCGTGTCCGACTCTTCATGACCTCATGGGCCATTGCACTCCAGACCTTCCTAGATGTTGTCCATGGGGTTTACTTGGCAAGTATACTGGAGTGTGTTGCCATTTCCTTCTCCAGAGGACCATCTAGGAGCAATTTGGAAACACCAATTAGCCTAATCTGCATGTCTTCAGACTGTGGGAGGAAACCGGAGAACCCAGAGGAAACCCACCAAGCACAGAGAGAACATGCACACAGACCCAATGCAGGAATCAAACCCAGGACCTGGAGGTGCAAGTGCTAACCACTACGCCGCCATCCCACCGCACCTAACTTACTTGTTAACCTAGCTGTTGCCTGAATCTTTACTTTATTTCTGGAAATCACATTTGCAAAATAATTGCCTCATATCTGCTCCACTTTAATGTAACCAGTCCAATCTGACCGCTGCTTCATATTGTCATGTCACTCTGACCAGAAGCAAGTCTGCTTGCTTTAATCTTTTATTTGTCTGTCTGAGGGCGTAGTTATATTTACTACATATTTCCAGAGATTCTCTCACACGTATTCCCTGATAAAAGTACATACACAGAAAAAAACATGACAACAGCTGGCCTCATACCTCTCTGTGTAATATCTCTAATGTTTCCTATATGCAAAACTGTTTAGGGAATTTAAGATTCCAAATGTTTATTTCCGTTCTGTATGCTCTGCATCTGTAATATTATCACAACAAACAGAATTGCTTGTACTAAGGGCAAGGCTCAGAGTCTCTGTGTTAATGCTTAAAACAGATCTACTACATGGTGGTTAATTAACAATGGTGCCACGCGCATAACGGCGGGGTTTATTTATATTATTTCATTTATTATTCATTTACTTTTGCCCCAGAGAGCGTAAATCAATTATTGCTTTCTAATTAGGTTAATTTTCTTCTTATGGGAACAATATCACATACAAAGTATGAATAATTGGTAATTTTATTTAATGCCTGTAGCTACTTAACAGAATTTCCCCGCTTTTGAAGTGAAGTAGCGAGCCATAATCTTGGGTAAAGCTTGTATAATTCAGGCACAATGCTCATTCCTGCCTAATTCCTCTTGGATATTGCAGTTTTGTTTTGTTTTTTCTATAGGGGGGTGGTGGGTCATGTTTAATGGTTTCTATGAGTCAATTCGGATTCCTGCTGCTTGTGTCATTATGTTCAATTCTGTAGATGTGGATGCTGTTAAAAAGTGTAGTTTTTACTACTTTGGTTTCAAAAAAGAAGAAGACGAAGATGAAGAAGAAGAAGGCTTTATTCGTCCTGTACAAATTACAGCAACAGGCAGTTCATTCCTTCTCATATCTGTTACGGGAGGATGACTGGAGGAATAAAGCAAGACTTTTATTATGGTAATGCTTGGACAAAATCCAACACGGGAATCACGACAACATGTCAGGTCACGGGCAAAGGCCAGGCAATCTGCAAACAGAAAATCAAAGGTCAGGCAGAAAACAAAGTCAAAGTTCAAGGCAGATTTCATACACTAGACAGCAATAACAATCATGGCTCTGTATAGTTTGGAGTGACTCATGAGAGCATGTACTTTGCAGTGATGTGCAGGTGTGAAGCTTCTCTTATATTCCCGCGGAGGTATGTCTCGTCATTAGTATTCCGGTGAGCGTGCATGCTGGGAAGTGCAGTTCTTTCTGCTCGTGTGTCTCGCCCTTGATTCCTCAGCAGGTGATTTCCTGGCTTGTTTAGAAGCTAAGGTCAAAGATTATACAACACACTTTTAGCAGAGAGGGTTGAAACCCTGGCTCAAGGGCCCAAAGGCAGTGCAAAGGCTTCAACTCCTGGCTTTCTGATCAATAACCTTAACTGTTGAGCCATCACTGCACTGTTGAGCAATTCCTCGAACCAACCTGGGGGTTAAACCTAGAATCTCTTGGTCTGTAGTGAGGCACGTTATCCATTGCGACCCTTGTCCCAGATGACTAAATGTTCCTTCCACAAAAAATTCGTTGGTCCACACTAAAAGAAACAAAGAAAAAAAAAAAAACTCTCATGCAAGCATGTCAGCCCAGTGAAGGTATGGCAAGAACTTTTATGTTAGTAAAAGCTGTGTATTGAGCTGTAGAAGAGAATCAAATGCAAAAAAGCACCAACAAAAATTATGGAATGGTCAGTGGTCTCACCATACAGGGTTGTGGGGGTCTGGAGCCTATCTTAAGAGATTTAGGACAATATCAGGTATGAATGGGGTGCCAATCCATTGCAGGGCACACACACATACATTCACACTCTCATTCATGGGGAACATCCTAGGTTCAAACCTCAGAACCACCAAGTTCCCGCTGTTTGGCCCTAGAGTGAGGCCCTTAATCCTCACCTTCTCAAATGTTAAATGAGATAAAAATGTATGTCGCTCTGAATAAGGGCGTCTGCCAAATGATATAAATGTAAATGCCATTCACACACTATGGGCAATTTGGGAACGCCAATTAGCCTTTGAACTGCGAAAGGAAACTGGAGTACCCGGAGGAAACCTATGGTGAGTAGTGCAACAGAAAAACATTCAGCTTATCAATTCTGAAAGCCTACAGTCAGTAGTCAAGGGAGATCATTTGGCTGGATGGTAGAATACGCTCAAGTCAGTGACATTTGCCAATTATAGACGTCTGTGAGCACATGCATGCAGCTTCCTCCAAGTGTGTTGTGCTGCGCTGTGATGCAGCATGAACAGCTGTTTGAAAAAGTGCTGGTCATAAGAATTCATATGTATTTATATTTATTAATTAAATGTAATACAGCATGATCACGATGCAACTGTCACTGTGCAATGATTTTTTTTCCTTCCTAAGTGAACATATTGTCTGTCTGCTTTTTTATTAGACCTCTGTCTCTTTCATAGACTCCTAAGTCAAGGTCTTCAACTTTTCTTCTGCCACTCAGTAGAATGCTGGAGGATTGTTCTTTACAATAGCACAAAATGAGCTTCCGAGTGATGAGTGGGTTTGTCAAACAGGCCTAAATGTAGACACAAATTAATTTATTGAGCTCTTAAAGAATTTTTTAAAAAAGTGTCACGGAGGAAATGTTTGTCCCAATCGTTCAGGATGGTAATCGTTGCGTGAAAGGTAAAGTGGAGCTCTCATGTGGCAGACAGGAAGCCACCCAACGAGCCACCATTGGGTCATGGGAAAGACAAAAAACTCAGGACAAACAGGGGCTCTCTCGTTTATTTATTTGTTTATTTATTTATTCATTTATTTAAATTTATTCTTTTTTTTTCACTGTATGTTTTTTCAGACTTGTCCTCAACTTTTCTGCTCAGAACTTGCCAGTGTGAGTCATGATCGTCTTCTTACCTAAGAGAACATATTGTGTGTCTGCTTTTTATTAGACCTCTGTTTCATAGACTTGTCACTTTTCTTTAGTCAAGGGCTTCGGCTTTTCTTCTGCCACCAGTGGCTCAGTAGAGAGCTGGAGATTTTTCTTCACGATAGCACAAAATGAGCTTCTGTGTGATGAGTGGGTTTGTCGAACGGAATCTAAATGCAGACACAAATTTATTTATTGCGCTCTAAAGGAATAAAATAAGAAAAAAAAAGAGAGAGACACCAGTGCCTTCCAGTCATTAAACCCAGAGTATTCTGTCTCATGTTCATTCGCCACGACTGATATCCTGGTAGAGAAAGACAGAAAAACATTCTGCCGAAAAAGAAACAGAATTGCTTGGACATACTGATAAAAAATGATTGATGTTTCTGCATCAAAGCTTGTTCTTTGGCACCCATTAAAATGAATGATAAGATCTGTAGATTCCTCCCATTCCTGCTGCTGAAATCAGCGTGGGAGTTTCTCGTCCCTTATTTTTCTTCTAATTGTTTTGTACTTCATTATCTTGGTCTCCCTATCTTAAGACTCTGATTATCTAGGACTTATAATACATGACAGCTACCAACTTAAAACATTGAAGACTAACATGTCATAAAAGACACTTAAAGCCAGCCATCACTGCCAGTGTTGATAAACACATCCCACCCATAGACAAAACACACTCTCACTTACTCACTTATTGTCTATACCACTTTATTCTGTATACAGATTTGAGGGGGGGCCTGGAGCCTATCCCAGGAGACTTAGGACATGAGGCGGGGTACACCCTGGATGGGGTGCCAATCTATTGCAGGCACCCCATCCATCTATTACATGACCGCATACACACATTACGGGCAAATTGGGAAAACCAGTTTTCCTAATCTGCATGTCTTTGGACTGTGGGAGGAAACCGGAGTACCTGGAGGAAACCCACCAAGCACAGGGATGCAAGCATGCAAACTCCATGCACACAGACCCGAGGTGGGAATTGAACCCAGAACCTGAAAGTGCAAGGCGATAGTGCTAACCACTAAGCTACTGTGCCGCCTACACAAATACAATGAATGTTACATTGTACTGTATACAGTTCTGTTCAAAAGTTAACACAAACATTTTCATTTCTTATGATATTAGCAATAACTTACATTTTTTGGACATGAACTGCATAGTATTTGCTGTGTGCCCTTTGTCATGAATGGTGATGAGGTTGGATGTAAGTGCAGGTGAAACTTTTTTTTAAATATACTGTACATATAAGGACTGAGAGGCTAGAAAACAGAAAGCACCTTCCTAGACAAAAACTCATGGAATTAAGTAATACTAAGAATTAGCAGAGGTGGAAGGTCTTTAATCTGTTCTTTAATGAGTAGTTTTAATAGTGGATAGTTTTTACATTAGCTCCACTACATCATACAATAAATATCTGTACTTTCTACTTCACTACATTTCTGCATGGTGTTAGATTACTGTACATAACCACAGTGTAGTATTTGAAGTGCTAATATTACCACCTGCAGATTGGTATGCATAATTGCATGATTTGCCTTCTGTCTGTGAAATGCTTAATCATGTAGCAGGTGTTGGAAATTAGAAGTGGAGATGCTTGTAGACAGGGATGAAACAGCACATTCACAGGTTGGAAACAGAGGGAGAGAGAGATAGAGACTTAAAGTACTCCTAAAGACTTTAAGTACAATTGTAAATGGCGAACTTCTACTTTAATCTAAGTAATATACAGTGGAACCTCGGATTACGAGTAACGCGGAGTAACCTCGGATTACGAGGATTACAAACGGAAACACTTATCTGTCGGGATTTATTTTTACTTTTTTTTAAAGATAAAGTGCCGGTTAATTTGTTTTATTTTTACTTTATATTTTGTATTAATTATTTTTATGTATTTATTATTTTGGGCTGTGGAACGAATAATTTGAGTTTCCATTATTTCTTATGGGAGAATTAAATTTGGTTTACGAGTGTTTTGGAATACGAGCCCGCTTCCGGAATGAACTATGCTCGTAATCCGAGGTTCCACTGTATTTATATAGCTAAGGGTATATTTAATATTTTTAATGCCGCATGTTACTGACAAATTCTGTACTGAGGACTTTCCCATGTGGGAATAGTTACAGTTTTATCTCAGACTCTTTCAAAGCACTGACAATGAAACTGGAGACTCCTTTCACAGAAAGCTTGACAACATTCCAGTACAATGCAACAATTACAGCTGGGTTTTTTTTTTGCTTCTGTTCTAGAAAATTTATCAACACCACTAGAAAATTAATCAACACCACAATCAAAAAAACGCATTCAGTGTTGCTGTGGTGTAGGATAGATAAAATATACACACTATATAGACAAAAGTATTTGGCCAAACCTGCAACGACAATGTATCCGAATATGTATACTTCAATATGTCACTTCTCCTTTTGCAGCTATAACCTCTCTTCTTGGAGGGATTTTGGAGTGTTTCTGTAGGAATTTGTGGCCATTCATTGTGTAGAGCATTAATGAGGTCAAGCACTGATGTTGGACGAGAAGGCCTGGCTCGCAATCTCCTTTAAAGTTCATCCCAAAGGTGCTCACTGGGGTTGAGGTCAGGGCTCTGTGCTCAGGCCAGTCAAGTTCTTCCACACTGAACTCATCAAACCGTGTCTTTATAGTCCTTGCTTTGTGCACTGGAGCACAGTCTTGTTGAAATTGAAAGGGGCCTTCCCCAAACTGTTGCCACGAAGTTGGAAGCGTAGCATTGTCGAAGATGTAGATGTATCCTGAAGCATTGAGATTCGCCTTCACTGTGTGATTGAAACACCTGAATTCAATAATTAAAATGTTTGGCCAAACACTTTTGTCCATGTAGTGTAGAATCAGATATAGACATAGATATTAGATATAAACCTCCTAAAATTATGTATGGCAGATTAGATGTGAAGGTTGGTAGACTAAGAACCGAAGACTTTTCGAGAAAGAAGAGTGAGAATCTGGCCATCTAAAGCAGTTTTTCATGGGAAACAGGCTTGAGGTGGTAATTAATAGTAATTATCATTGCAGCAAGCTGTGCTGTGGAAGATGCAGAGAAGAGACAGGAGAGAGTAATTATTGCCATCCAGGACTAAAGATAAAAAAAAACAAAAAAAACTACAGGCGTGAACTATCTGTTACGGACACAGGCTCTCGGGTGTCTTTGGAGTGCCTTCTTCAAGATCCTTTCATGATCACTTGACATACGTTATTTGAAAATAAATATGTCGATAAATACTTTAAGATATACACCAGTTTAAATAATTTGACGGACTCTAACGTGAAAGCTAACAAAAATGAGGCAGAATGCTCGTTCTGTGCAGAACACTCTGACATGGCTTATATATTAAGATAATAAATGTAAGATGCCACTGTGCTAATTCAAAAGCAAACTGTTTTCCAGTAGGCTGCCTTGCTGAATGTTGGCTCCCATCACATGGTGTAATTAGCTTTATCCATCTCATTATGCTCCAGTAATGGATTTCTGAATGAATGTGATCAATAAATCTTATGCGCAATTTTTTAAACATTAAAAGCTGTGACTCTTCGTGGCATGTCTGAGAAAGATCTTTCGGAGATTCTTTGCAAAAGATGTGTCAGATCTATACATATAACACAAAGTCTTGGAAAATAGCCCTTTTTTTTCTAGGACTCATTCTGTACTTGTCTTTTGTTTGTCCGGTTAAATGCTCTGCAGAATATTTAGGTTCCACCTATGACGATAAGGTCTTACTCTACAGTAGAACAAATGTTCTATCTGTGCATATTCTTACCTGTGGTGGCTTAGGACTGTTGCCTTGCACCTCCAGGGTCCGGGTTCGAGTCCCGTATTGGGTCTGTGTGCATGGAACCTGCATGTTCTTCCTATTCTTGGTGGATTACCTCCGACTGTCCAAAGACATGCAGATTAGGCTAACTGGTGTTCCCAAATTGCCTGTAGTGTGTGAATGTTGACTGGAGATCTAACCATGGTTGTGGCGTGGGAATAAATACAATGGTAATCACTATTGGCCTCTATGGTCCATAGTTGGACTGCTGAGGTGCCTGGATGGATATTTTTGCATTCCTATTTTCAAACAATTACCTTTGTTGGAATTCATTCATTTGAGTGAAGGTAGAATTTGTGCAAGTTGACGGTTAATTGAAACACTTTTCTGAGTATTTCACAACTTTGAGCTGGGTTAAATTTTTGCTTCCTTAAATTGACTGAAACAATTGCTTCTTTATACTGTGCACCCTTAAGGTTTCTCCATCAGTAGAAGCAACTAGAACAGTCATTTAACATTCTAAACAAGTCAACTATGGAGCCAAATCAAATGTTTCCTGGTGATCATCTCTGGCTCGTCTTTCTTATGGAATCTGCTGACAGTCTACACACGCAGAATCTTATTACAGTATATAGGATGTCATCATCTTTCACAATTGACAGGCATGGGTGAAAATGTTGGGGAGAAATCGTCTGCTGTTCTCTATATTTAGGTAGTTTGCTAAGATACTGTCAAGTTTGTTCACATCCGGCAAGGGTGTGGTGCATGATGAAAGATAGTAGCGTGCAGATCTTGACCACAATAGAACAGGAAACTATGACCAATTATATCACACATCATATCTGACATCTTATTTTTTCTTAAATAATTTCCAGTTAGTTACAGATGCAGATTAACCTGTTACCAACCTACCGTATGAACTGACGCAAAGGCTTCCAGTGAATAAGTTGCATGTGTCTTTTCATTCCTAATATCTGGTCCTGCATCTCATCACTCATCACAATTCCAACACCAATCCTGTCAAATAAAACTTCAACCAGTGTTCTCCTGTCAGTTTAAAAACCCACTCTTCCGCTGCCTGGTTGTACATTTCATCTAGTTTGCGTGGTTCCTTTTGATGTTTCTCTTGCTGTTGGGAATAATCCCACAAGCTTTCTATTGGATTGAGGTCTTGTGATTCTGCATGTCAGTCAAAATGAGGTGAAAAATGTACTCATTGTCATGAAGCAGCTTTACAGAATATTAGAAGTCAATTTTGCCCATCCGTAGACCATAAGAACCCACGGTGCCACAAACCTTTTAAACATTGTCGAAAGTTATTCTTGACTCCTTTTAACTCATGAAGTCCCTTAGTGACATCTAACGAGCCACCTGGTGCAGTCATGAGGTGATATGTGAATTTGTGTACACCTGGCATAATTTCCAGCATGGTGGAGTGTCTGGGTAGCATGTGGCAGAACTATCTCATATTTTTAAAAAAACAGTTTTTTGTTTAGTTTTTTTGTTAAGTTCTCGCAGATCATCTGGAGACTTTGATTCGATTGGACTTGCATTCCTGGGTGATGCTGGAGCCTATTGTAGCCGGGGTGCCAGAGAGCTGATTGGCAGAGCTCTCTCAGAGGGGAGGGATTGGAGGCACTTAGCATTATTACATCAATCATGGCTCTACAGCTAATCACGGGCGACTGTGAGCTGACACAAGCAGAAGGAGTGGATAGTGCTGTCCTTCAAGTGTTACGTCACTCCCATTGTGTTTTGCCACTTTCTTGAACAAATTGGTATAAAATAAATGAAGAAAATATCACTGAGACATAGGTCACATAGGGCTTTTAACCATGAAATTGTCAGAGAAAATGCCATGTGACATTTTTCAAAAATATGCTCCATGTGGTCCATTTGGTCTGAGTTACAGTATATCTCCCATCATTTCCCTTAAAGACGAAATGTGTCTGTGCTTTTATAGGTTAATGAATGAACCAGAGATGACAGTGGAGAGGAAAAAGTCTTTGACCTTACATTGACACGTAATTACTCATGTAAAGGTCAGTGTAAAAGCAAGGTGTGTGCATCTGCATTTACATTGCACACAAATGTAAATGTAAGGTAACCTTGAGAGGAACCGGACCCAAAAGAGAACCAAGTTGGATAGTGAGAGTATAAATCCTTACAGTATATAAAGAGTACTAAGTGACTTGAAAGGATTAATTAATATGAGACAATTTACAATTAAAAGCCTGGGATGAACGCAGGACAATCTTTATGGTTATAGCAGCAGTCTTTAGGTACACATCTATAGTATCCATGAGAGATTATTGCATGAGGAATAGGTCAGATTTGGAGTCATGCACATGACAGCTGGCGTCGTTGTGCTTTGACATTGATAATGAAAGATAACATCAGTTTTTGGACACCAAACTAAACACATGATTTTATGTGCAGTACCACCCTCGTGGCATTGTTTAAAGTGACATTCTTATGTCCGAGGAGCTTCCCAGAACCTGTTTCCCTTATTTGATTGTTAAGGATTCTCGCTCTAGCTGGTGTGTCTCCTTGTGCTGCAAAATACCCTTAGCAAGCCACTACATCATCTGAAAATGCTGAACATGCTTGAAGGAGAGTGTTAATTGCTAAAGACAGATGCCTCCTACTGATAGTTTCAAAAAGGAGGTTGGGAGGTTTATATTTTCATGAGGGTTTGAACAAGTCAAAGTCAGTATTCTTTAACATGACCAAGATGCATGATACAATTACAGTAACCTTCAGAAATGACTTACCAAGGTCATGGTAGTTTAAATAGTCTGCAAGTTTACTAATGTATTCTGGGAAATATCACATATGCAAAGATACAAACATATAATAAAATACAGTAAAATAAAATATAACAAAACCCTGTCCTGTGTACTACTTGAGTTAGGTGGGTCATGTAGCTGAGGTTGAGGAACTGTGGTTAGTACGTCATGTTAAAACTGCATGTCTACAGCTATTCCAGTTACTTCCACTAGCATTGGAAATAATGTAATAAGTAAAAAAAAATTTTTTTAATGTAATGCTTATAAGTAATAACAATGAAAAAAAAAAAAAAACACTGGGAAAACACTCGGAGGACAGCGCTATCTGCTCTCACAGTACCGCTTGATTGAGCTCACAGACGCCAGTGATCAGGAGCCGTGATTGACATGAGCACTAGAGTGCCTCCCATCATGCCCTTCTGAGAGAGTTTGGCCAATCAGCTCTCTCCAGGCCCCCAGTTGCGAGAAACTAGTGCATCTCCCAGGATTCCAACTCACAATGATAGGGCTATCTCGTTACCGCCCGCTGTGACACTCTGGGACAAAAACAAACATTATATATTTTGAGATAAATAACCACATATTAATGCAGTTATAGACAAGACACACATACTGTATAAAACATATAATATTATATATATAATATTTTTTGGACTTTTACTTTTATTATTATTATTATTATTATTATTATTATTATTTTCTTTTATATTAATTTTAAAAAACTGCTAAATAACCTTTTTTTTTTTTTTTTTTGAACAACCATATTTTAGGCAAACCATGGCTCAGAGCAACCACAGTACTGAACTAAATTTTAGTTTACACTTTGTAGTTACCACAGCAGTCATGGACTACGGGTATGCATCTCTAAGCGTCAGTTATAAACCCTGTGACATATGACTCTATGCAAATTTGAATGTTACATATTTAAAGCTGTATGGGATACCTTGGTGTCACCTTCTGTTTCACTTCCAAATATTTCTATACCTCTCTTTTTCCCTCGTTCTCCTGTTTTCACTAGCACTGGCTTTACTTCACTTAGGAGCCATGATGCACTAAATGTAATATTTTTGACAGAAAATTAAGCAGAGAGAGGATGTTATAATACTAAAGAGAGTGTGAGCTTTGTACGGCGTGAGCCTTGTGTACAAGAGACATGAGATATACAGTACAGTACTTGTATATGCGCTGCCACGGCAACCTGTTGCATTTGTTACATCCAGTTACATTTGCTCCATCATTATAGTATTGTCATCAACTACCAAAGTTAAACTGAAACTGTTAAAGGAGGCGGAGGTTGATGATGCATGTTGGTCATGATCCAAAAGTTTGCAATGTTTCTAATGATCTTTGTACCTTAAAAAAAGCTCAAGACTTCTTCCCTTGTTCCAACTTGTTGCCGGTGACTCACTGCAAAAACGCAGTCGAAACATGAGTTTGCTATACTCTTTCTTCAAACTGAACTGACATATTATTGATCTTAGCTAAGCATACTTACGGTAAATTACCACGAAAACAACTGCAGTCTGATTTATTCATTGGCAATAAATTGTCGGAGATGGAGTAATAGCTTTTTGCCGAAACACAACAAAATCACACTGATTTAACCAAAGCAGTTTTGACATATTATTTTGGCAGTTGTGCATATTATCACCATTGTGACTCACAGAAAACATTCACAAAATATTCTCTATTTGTTTGCAATACTTCTTCCTCTATTTGAGAGAGAAAAACCCTCATCCTGCAAAAATCTCAAACTGCTCACATATACGGTACACTAGTTCCTATAGCTAATGGCTGTTTAGTGAGTTTCTGCCACTGTGATTTATCGCATTAAACAGTGAAACAGATTTCCCAAAGATTGCATTAGACGTGATTTCCATTTTCCATCAAATTATAGCAGCAGCGGCACTCGGCCGTTCACATAAACCAAAGGTGCGAGCGCTATTATGGCATAAGCTCGAAGTGAGAAATGGAAATGATAATGGATTTTTTTTTCTTCTGTAAGGTTAAAGAGCAACTCCTGCGAGTTTAATAAAAAAATGTAACAAATACACTATTTAAGTGTATTATCTCTAAAGTTTAAACAAAAGCTATTTTCAGGTACTAGTGCATTATGTTTAAAAAAAAAAAAGGCTATTTTAGGTGCAAATCAACTTAGATTTTATCTTCAGCCAGGGGTACGGACTTAACTGACTGAACGAGACAGATGTAATTATTGAGTAACATTATTTTTCTCCAACATTGTTATATTGGAAATTTGAATATACACAGTATTTTTAAAGGCCAGTGAAAGACATTTGGAACAGACGATTCTGTGGGTGACTGATACTGATAAATCTAAACAGGGACATGGATTATCAGAGAAAAATTATCAGGTTGCCTTTAACAAAGAAATATATGGCACATGTACGTTGAAATGTGCGTCTTGGTAAATCATTGGCGCAGTGATGGACGGTGCAGGATCGATAAAGTCTTGGCTGCTTTATCTGCCTGCTGAAAGATGACATCACTCATGTCACCGAATGATGGACATCTGTGCTTCTACTCAGCCACTGGATTCTGCACAGTCATATATGAGGCTTTTCTGTGTTTAAACGTTGACATTTACACTGAGTGATGGATTGATTAGCTTTATAAAGGCCACATATGAGGACACAAGTCATTCTCTTCAGCAAACATATTGAGATGCAAGTCTAAAGATACTAGACCTTTACTGTATGAAGCAAGTTTTCTTTATGCAGAGCGTTAATAACGGTGTCCTGGTACAATTTCTGATTCAGTCATGAAATGTTTTAAACCTACAGTTAAACACGTTTTATGAAACACTTTGTTGTTGACACATACTACATTATACCTATTGATGATAACATTCAATGTTGCTGAATTTCCGCACTGGAGCTTGTCATGTTGTAGAGAAACTGATGATGTTTGATTGGTGTAAAAATAGTTTTACCTCCGACTGTTGAAAACATCATTAAAAACTTTTCTTTTTTTGCCGTTTGGCAGAAGCCCTTATCCAGAGCGAATTACATTTCTCTCACTATACATCTGGGCAGTGGAGAGCTTTGTTTAAGGTCCATCAGTGGTAGATTGTGGAGCTGGGATTTGAATCCATGACCTTATGATCAGTAACCCAACAGTACAGTAGGCACTAACTTTAACCAACTAATTGGAATAAACATACTGCATCAACAATTTACACAATTTAAAAATCCACTTTTGTGGCATGTGCATCATGCTGCAAGAATCCAGTGTAGTGTAATTCATGTCACAAATTACTTGTAATGCAAATACATACAGTTTAGAAGGACCTTAATAAACAAGGCATTGCAAGCAAGGTTTTCCTTCTGAAAACTTACTAATGTGCTGCACTTTACAACAATTTATACAATATAGGAAGCCTACTGGGAGTTTGCCAAAAAGCATCTGAAGCACTTTATAACCACGATTCTTTTGCCTGATGACACAAAGATTGAAAATTTTCAATCAGGGAATCAGGCGCTGCGCATCATCTTATTAAAACCATTCATACAGTCAAACACGGTGGTGGCGGCATCATGCTGTGGGGATGTTTTTTTTCTGATTGGTCAGTATAGAGGGAAAAGTAGATGGAGAAATAGAAGGAGCTATTCTGAGTGAACAACCCAAAAGATACCACCAAGAAAACACAGGAGTGGAGCCAGCCAGAGTCTGGACCTGAACCCAGTAGAGACCTGGAAATGGCTGTGCACTGACCCTGCATATTCAACTTGGTTGATCTTGAACGATTCTGCAAAGAAGAATGAAGTGAAACTTTTGAAGAGAAAGGAGTGCCAAGCTTAGAGGGAGTATTCACAAACAGACTTGAGCTTGTCATTGATGCCAAGGGTGCTTTAACCAAGTATTAAGTGATGGGTCTGAACACTTACAGTATGTAAATGTGATTTTTTCCTTTTTTAAAATTTTTATTTTGTTTATTTTTCATGAATTAACAAAACACACTAAACACCTGTTTCTACTTTCATTGTGGAGTATTGTGTGTACAATGATAAGCGGGAAAAAGTACTTGAATCAATTTTAAGATGAGTGTTATGTGGCACATGTACGTCTTGGTAAATCATTGGCGCAGTGATGGACAGTACAGGATGGCTGCTTTATCTGTCTGCTGAAAGATGACATCACTCATGTTGCTGAATAATGGACATCTGTGCTGGATATCATTCACTCACTCATCGTTTATACCGCTTTATCCTGTATCCAAGGTCGCAGGGGGCCTGAAGCCTGAAGCCTATCCCAGGAGACTTAGGGTATAAGTTGGGGTTCACCGAACAGGATACCAATCCATCGCAGAACTCTGATACATGCACTAGAGGCAATTTGAGAATGCCAATTAGCCCAATCTGCATGTCTTCGGACTGTAGGAGGAAACCGACCAAGCACTGGGGGAACCTGCACACAGAGACAGGAATCAAACCCAGCTGGGAATCGAACCCGGACTCTGTACTTAGATAAAAAGTATCAGTATCTGGTGTGGCGATGCTTTGAGGACACTTTATAATTTGTGCATTTTTATAAGGAAATTAGCTACTAAGTTTTCCTGAGTATTCTGCAGAACCACCCACAGTTCTCCTGGGAACTTGGACTGTTGCACCTGCTTCTTTTTTTTTTTTTTTTTTTTTTAAATAAATCCCAGCAGGTTCCATTGTGTGTGTGTGTGTGTGTGTGTTCTATTATATATTGTAATTCTTTTCTTTACACATATGTGTGTGTGGGTGTGTTTTTATGTTTGTGTGTATTAAACTGTTACTATAGAGATGATAACATATTAGAATGTGCTAACCGTTATACCACTGTACCATCAGATCATCAAACTATTTTTTAATATTATACAAAGATAACTCGAGTAAATACAAAATGCCGTTTCTTTTAATAACGATTTCATTTATAAAGGAAATTAAAGCTGTCCAAACCTCAGTGCTAGTTATTGCAAATGCTTGATTGCAGTTGTTGCAGCCAAGGATGGCACAACCAGTTATTAGGTTTAGGGGGCAATTACTTTTTCACATAGAGTCAGGTAGGTTTGGACATTTTTTTCCCGCTTTAATAAATAAAATCAGGAAGGGAGCAAATACTTTTTCACAGCACTGTGAAATACAAAATACATTTGCATTTTATTGATTCATTTTTCAGCATACTTTAAATTTCATAATAAATTGTTTACAAATAATAAAAACAAGTTTGGGGATGTCGCAACTGCCAAGACGTCTAGTGATTTATATGACGGAAATACCATTTGAACGTACGTACTCCAAAACAGGAAGGTATTAAAAACAAACTAGTTCAGACATGACTGTAAACTTGAGGTTGTTTGGATAAATTCCATGTCACCTGGCACCAAATGTTGTCAGCTGGTTATAAAGTTGATTTTAAAAACATTCTACAACTTTACGTTGCTGGGGGAAACTGCAAGACAGGTTCTTTATGAAAATATTGCATTTTGTTCAGTAATGCAGTGATTCACTGTCTCGTTTTTTCAAAAGTTTAAAGCTGACAAAAGATCGAACACTTTCTTATACAGTAGATAACCATGTATGCCTGAGATAACAATTTGCCCGAATGATTTAAAGTTGAAAAATGGCAATCAAATCCTATTATACTGTATATTCCCGGTGCTGTATGTCCTCAGTGTAGAAAAAGAGAAGTATTGCTTATTTGAGGCGGCACGGTGGTGTAGTGGTTAGCGCTGTCACCTTGCACCTCCAGGGTCCAGGTTTGACTCCTGTCTTTGTGTGCATGGAGTCTGTATGTTCTTCCCGTGCTTGGTGGGTTTCCGCCGGGTACTCTGGTTTCGTCCCACAATCCAAAGACCTTCAGATTAGGCTAATTGGAGTTTCCAAGTTGCCCGTAGTGTGTGTGTGTGCCTTGTGATGGATTGGTACCGTGCCGTAAGTCTCCTGAGATAGGCTCCAGGCCCCCATCCTGGATACAGGATAAAGTGCTATAGATGATGTGAGTGCTACCTATTTTGGAATTTGCGAGGTCGATTCCAGGGTGATGTTGTAGCCTCCCATGGCTGAGGGCCTGAAGAGAGCTGATTGGCCGAGCTCTCTCAGCTGGGTGGGATGGGAGGCACTTAGCACTCTCGCATCAATCACGGCTCTACAGCCAATCACGGGCGTCTGTAAAGCTCATGCAAGCGGAAGGAGCATGAGCTTACAGCGCTGTCCTCCAAATGTGTTACGCCACCGCAACAGTGCGTGAGGTACGCAGTTCAAAATAAGGATGTGGTCGGCTGTCGTCACATGGTACAGAGGAAACACAGGGTTTTTGATCCTCCCTGACTTAATTGGGGATTTAAAAAAAATCAAAGTGTCATACTGTATCTAAAACAGTGTCTGGAAACACCTGATTTGATTTTCGAAGGTTATTGGGTGTCTATCGTCTTATTCTGTAAAACCCGTGGCAGTTGCAGAAAGAACCTGCTCTTAAAGTCATGCTTATAATAAAACCATGAAAATATATATTTAAAAAAAGAAACACAAAAAGTAAATACAGCTCCATAGGTCTCAATCACCCACGTGCTTTTTTTTTCTTCTTGTAAATATGCACAAGTGGGCTATTTATGTAAAAAAAACGTCCAACATGGAAAATGCAGAAAGTCATTTAAAACAGGATTTAAGTGTTGAGTAAACACAGTGTACTACAGAGTAGCGCAGAGATTATACAAAATGAAAGTTGTGCTTGTTCCTCACTGTCAACAGCCTCTTAATAACCTCATCCATCAGTCGGTGAACCGAGCACAATGTTCCTCCACACACACACACACACACACACACACACACACACACACACACACACACAAGGATTTTCAGCAGGCACGCTGCTCTGACAGCAGGGCCAATTTTCTTGACAGCTGTTTAAGATCATCATCATGTTTTTACTCCCATGCACGGCTGTAATCTGATGGAATGCACTCCCTATAGACACAACACCCACAGCCTACTTACCCACATATCAACTGCTACTCAGTCTAAATATAACTAAACACTAAGGGAGTCTGCATCACACGCACACACATCAAGAACATGCTTATTCATGATGTTTGCTTTTCAAGAGTTGGATAGAAGGCTTCATTCCTGGCTTCCTTCAGGATATAGACAGGTACGGATGGCAAAAGGAAAAAAAAGATGGGGATGTTAGTGGATGTGAGGGGGTTGAGTGTGTTGGTGGAGGAAAGTGTTCAGCTCTGGTTGAACCAACAAGGTGCTGAGTGGAAGGGTTGTCGTTGCTGTCACTTCGGGAACAATAACGCACCTTCAAACCAACCAGATTCACACACTTATGCGTTTCCATGTTGAGAAAGAAAAAAATATGGTATATGCACATTCATACATTATGAAGGATCATAGACTAATTTGCAGTGCATTAAAGTCTGTGAGAGGGTGGTGGTGTGATATACTGTAACGTGATGCCAAGCACTGTCACTCTAACTAGTTTGTTAGACAGTTAAACTAGACAGTTTGTTCTGGAACTAAAAGGACTTGGGGCGAAATCTGTGTTGGGATTGGTGGCTCAGGGGTGGGTTTCTCATCTGCCATGTGGTAGGCTCGGGTTCAATTCCCACCCAATGCCCAAACCCCAGCCACTGGATGCAGTGCCGGTCCCAAGCTTGAGAGGGTTGCATCAGGAAGGGCATCTGGCGTAAAATCTGTGCCAGATTGTGTGTGCACATCGGTTGGTCCACTGTGGCAACCACTCGACGGGAACAGCCAAAAGACTAAACAACAACAACATTTTCCAATGGCATCATATGTTTGTGAAACTGCAAAACAAACCCTTCCATACTGAAGTCTCTGAAACAATGTTGTCTCAACTTTACCTCTGAATTATCTACACATTGCTTTGACACTGGATACTCATTCATTAAGCTAACATTCATCCCACTGTTACAGTACAGGACATTGTCCCCATATAATGTGTTACTATAGAAACAAAATCATATTGGAATGAGTGAATTAATCACATTGTGTTTTAATGTGAAGTACTACCTTCAGAGCTATTGTTGTAAAAGAAAAAAATATCCCTTTGTCATGTCTTTATCATCACCATCTATTATGCGCCATAATACATACAGGATTTTTGACAGAATACAGATATGAGAGTCAACACTGCCTTTATTTCTCTATATAATCCCCTGCTACACTAAGAGACATATCCAAGCATTACACAAGGTAATACCATCAAGATATAAAGTTTCTACTGAAACACTGGCCTCCCAGGAACTCCTTTAATGGTTTTACATCATTCAACTGTTTTGTTTACACCTTGATTTATGAGAAATTTCATTACCGGTTCAAGTCCCGGTTTGACTCGAACGTCCTTCTATTTTTGGTTACTTTAGTAAAAATATTACAACAAATGGTTCATTTATACTGTCTCACCAAACACTGCTATGAGATGAATAACCAACTCTATCCTGAAAAACATATAATGCTTGTACAATATGAGATAATCTGAGTGTGTGGAGTGTTTAATCCTAAAACCAAGCTCACATATGCTTCCATTTGCCTCAGAGATGCACCAGAATATGAGAATGTTTTTCTTCTTTTTACTTCATAGCCTTCTGTAGCTGTGTCTCATAAACACACACACACACACACACACACACATTTTCCGACCGTGGAGAAGGTACAGTAACATACCGTCTGCTCCCACTCCCTCATCAGCTGCTGGAGGAATTCAGCCCTCTGTTCACTCAGCCTTTGAGATACAATATGCATGATGTCTCTTTATACAGATGACCTTCACACTCAGCATGAGAGTCTGACAGGAAAGCCATCAGAAAAATTGGAAATTGTGCCTCGGCCTTTATCTGCATACAATCTCCATATCCCCTGACCTTATCCAATGTAACCTGAAACATTTAGCAAAGCTCAGGCCTGAATATACAGTATTGCCTTTGCACAGACTTAAGCTGATTCATTTTATTTTATAGCTGAGATTTAGTCCAGTGTTAAGGGTTAGTTGGGTTTATAACTGGAACCACATATGGAAAAGGTCATTTTGGCCAAACTGAACGCGCTCTGCGTGGGACAAGCATTGACCCCTGGTGTGATGGAGTGGAAGGGAGAAAGCGAGAATTTGGACGAGAGGGCGAGAGTAAAGAAACAGAGTAAAGAACAGCAAGAAGGCATTCATCATAACCACGCACGCTGGAGAGACTGCAAGGAAATTGCAGGAAATAATCTACGTTTGGAAAAATGAACAAGACTTACCAGAAGGACATGGAACAAACTGTAGGAATGAGCAGAGATCCTTCGCCTTACATTTCCAAACATCATTTCTGACACCAAAGCATCAAACCATGGACATTGCGTTTCTTCTCTTGTTTAGAGGTGAAATCCATAATGCTGAATCCATAATGCCTTATCCAACATTTATATTCACTCACTGTGTATATGTGTGGCGGTCTTATACTTTGGCAACCATTGGTCAAAATGACACGAAACAAAGAACAAATTCTACTTTTGTATTTTTTATTATATTTATGGCTAGAATTAATGAAATGAGAGAAATGCATGTTTTAGCATATATATATATATTAGGGCCGGGACTCGATAAAAAAAAATAATCTAATTAATTAGAGGCTTTGTAATTAATTAATCGAAATTAATCGCATTTTAATCGCATATAAATA
>JAQMYL010000020.1:14367693-14381552 GCA_030014365.1 Clarias pachynema
TTTGTACTTCGTTACTTGACACCTCTGTATATATATATATATATATATATATATATATATATATATATATATATAACTCCAAGTCTAGGTTGGCCTGGACAATGCAGTATTTCTTTAATCCGGTTGAAATCATTCTGATTAGAGATTCCAACTTGACTGTTTATATGGATGCTCATCTGATTAGATTGCATGTTCACATGTACTTTTTTTGACATGGGTGTCTGAAACAGTTAAGGTTCTGGGTTATTGATCAGAAGGTCGCAGGTTCAAGCCCCAGCACTGCCAAGTCGCCACTCTTGATCCCTTGATCCCTTGAGGGTCTTAACCCCATCTGTTTCAGGATCACTGTATCCTGGCCAAACTTGTGTTCTGACCCCAGCTTTCTAATTGGAATATATGAAAAAACTAAAAATTTCACTGTGCTGTATTTGTTGGAAATATACAGTAATAAAGGTATTGTATTTGTCTCGATCTTGCAGGTTCTGTCATTTCCAATAAATCCCACCTTTTGTGTCATGATTGGTTCCAAGAATACATTCTCATTTATGATTGGTAAGATACTTTACTGCATGTAAAATGTGATGCAGTCAGTGCTCCTATCCAGAGGTTGACAGTCCCAGAGGATGACAGTCCAAAGTAAATGCAGGTGGTAGTGAATTGTTGCCCGACGAGGAGTTTACCGACCAGGAATGGAAGCAAACTTGAGGACCTCAAGGTCACTTTTCCATGTAGGGCAAACATGGAGAGAAAGAATTTATGAGAACTATATTATGAAAGCTATATATTTTTGGAGCACATCAGACTATGATGAAGGTTAGAGCAATGAACAGACTCTAAATTGTATGTTTTGAAGCAATAATGTATTTAAATTTATGTACACCTCCACCATCTCGATATGTTTAAGCTCAAAATATCACTTAATGCATGCATTATTCATTTTACAGACATTACTTTAGAACAAAAGTTTCATGAATGTTGTCAATAATTCTGGAGTTGACTGTACTGTATGTTGAATCATTTTAGTGCACAATCATGAACTAGACTCACTGATTAGTAAAAGGTGTCAAGGAATAGTTTACACTAATTTTCAAGTAACACAACCCCACCACATGCAAAACTCCAGAGGGTAGAAATGGACCTGATCCAGCTCCTCCTACTGTCATGCCATGGGAAGCATGTCATAACTTAGGGGTTGATGTGAGGTTTACATGAGGAGTCTAGGGTCAGGATCAGGTCCAGCTTTACCCTGTGGACTTCTGTAGTGGGAACTGTTCTCTTAATCCGTAATTTCTTTAAGGGCCACACTCAGGGGAAGCTCAGTAGATAACATGTGGACTATGGAGCAGACATTTATGGATATAAATCCCAGCCCTTCAGCAAAGCCCTTAACCCTGAACTGCTCACATGTATAATGCGGCAAAGGTACTGTAAGTACTTTAGGGTGTCTGAATTGCTGAGATACAGTACGACGCATGCTCTGGCTGTATCTTGGGAACGGAAGGTGGCACGGTTGGAAACCCCGACCCCAAATTAGTGGGGGTAGGCTCCGGTCCCATCTTGGTCTGACCTTCCAATCGGGAGTTATCAGTGAAAATTCGTTCCCATTCAAAGTGAATGGGAGTGGGGGCGAATAAGGGGGTGGAGGGCGAGGGGGGGGGACCGAAGCATGCACCCCCAATAGGGGGAGTGAATTCGGTGTAGATGAGGTCGCAGGAGGACGGAACTTGGTGTCTACTAAGTCGGGGCGCCTGATCGCTATTTGGTAGCACCGTCATCTCGCTGGCACGCGCGGTTCCCGAGATACGGCGATGTGGCTGTATTTCGAGAACCGAGGGTCGCAGAGGCCCGGCGGTGGCAATTTCTGTAAATGTAATGTACTGTAAATAACTAAAGTGAAGCTTACAGTGTTTAATGCATCTAGACTGTTTTTTTTTGTTCTGGCACCTACAGTAGATGGTTGAATTAACTTCCTCTAGATGTCCATACAGCCGAGTCACTGGCAATCTTTAAGTGACGACTAAAGACCTATCTGTTTCTTGGATATTTGGATTATTACCTCCCCAACCCACCCCCAAAAAATAAAGTTTATCTTACTTGGTGCTTAGTTCGTAACCTAATAACCAGTGGAAGGATCAATCCAAATGACGGAAACTTCAAAGCACTTTTGTAAGTCACTCTGGATAAGAGCGTCTGCCAAATGCGTAAATGTAAATGTGATCCAAAAAGCTACATTTTCACCCTGATTGTTTGACAGATACTTAAAACAGTAAACAATTACATAAACTGAGGTCAACGTCCTGTTTTTACTGATGTTCCTTTAATTATTGCTGGCTTATGAAGATCTTAATACATTTAAATATGAACTTCTTTACCTTAGAAAAAAAACGCATGAGGATTGTTGGTGTAAAATAGTGACACAACTGTCTTGTTTGTATCACTGAACTGTTAGATTGGACTGAAAATCTTATCACGGTGAGGGCGGTTCCAGCTTCAGACAGTTGGATAAGTAAAGCGGCAGTGAATTAGCAGGCATTCTGCAGGAACGGTATCTCATTCCACTGTTTAATACCCTGAACAACATGAAATCACACACACGCGCACACAAAGCAAACCCTTTTTGCTTCTGGTCACAGTGACACCTACATTAACAGGAAACGAAGGCAGGCCGAAAGCCAATGCTAATGAGAACACAAACACAGACGCATTATTCTAATGAAAAAAATGTTGCCTTTATTCATGTAGTGAAAATGCACTTCATTTCTGTGCAATAACACACCGACTCTCTTCCATTAGCAGACAATCTCTAACGTGTCTGTTAGCTTGGCTTCAATATTAGCACCGTCTGGCTAAGTGGTATTTCTTTTTTGCAGTTCTAAATATGACAAAAGGGGAAATACAGTGATTTTTTTTCAACAGTCACCTACTGTAGGTACAAAAACAATGTTAATTTTCCAGCCGAAATACAACTCAGATCGAGCGTTCGTCTTTTTTCCACTAATTTACCCAAACATCGCTATTGCAGTATCTGTAGCTTTAAATGAACTTCCTTTGAAAAAACCCTATCAGTGCAAAACATCACAAACATTTCCTGTCTGAATTTCTGATTAACAATATAATAAGGGGAGAAATATATGTACCTTATTTTCCTCAATAATAAACTAATTAAAAGTTAAAACACAACGAAGAGCTGAAGAAGGCTAAGTCGTTAGCTGTTAACAATTAACTGCTAACCTAGCCCTTCTTAATAGCTAAAGAATCCTAGATTAGATTAACCTTTAGTGGTTATCCACTACTCAAAAGCCTAGCCTTATTTACTGTAGCTTTTAAAATCGAACCCAGAGAATAGCAAAACTGAGCAGGGTTGATCACTGAGCATATGAACACCCTGCTCAAATGCCACTCATGTTTGCAGGTTGGTCCAGGTTGGTGGCTTTAGAGTGGCAGAGTGGTTTCTCCTGGGCATTGGTTCTTGCAGGCTTTTAGACCATGGCAGAAGCCTGTGATCTATCCATTCATTCCTCGGCATGCTGTGCCAAATCTAGTGGCCCTGGTCCTTCACAAACCTGCAGAAGGGGATGCTGCCCTTGTAGAGAGCCTTCAGCAAGATCACACCATGACAGACAGACAGACAGACAGACAGACAGATAGATAGATAGATAGATAGATAGATTCGACACTTAGATTATACTTGTGCTACTGCCCCTGTACCTGTTTATTCTGCTACCGTTAGAGTGGTGTATTGAGAAGTAGTAAACGCAACAGATGCCACCTGCATAAAAAAGAATAATACATGAATCTGTGCCATTTCTTTGCCTATGTGATCCTTTTTTGCAAATCAGTCGTATTTGTATAGGTGGTTAAGATGAGATAATATTCATATCATATTGACTAGGTCGTGTTAATGAAATATGAAAATGATATGTCACTCTGCAAAAACAGCTGACAAACAGTGCCATCTTTGTACACCAAGGAGATAGATAGACAGATAGATAGATAGATAGATAGATAGATAGATAGATAGATAGATAGATAGATAGATAGATTATTGATTGATTGATTAATCGATTGATTAATGATCCCAAAGGAATTTTGCTTTGCTTGTTTAAGGAAAATAGCAGGGATATTTTTCCCTCATTTACTTTTTTCGTGAGTGCCCACACACTGGAGACCCAGCCAGGTGTCTAAAAATTATTAAAAAGTGAATTTTGCATAATTGGTTCCCATAATATGTTAGTTCTGCAGTTCTGCGATGGAGCTGTCTTGCACATTATTTAAAAATATATAACCAACATGTCTATATACAAATAATAATAATAATAATTAATTAATAAGAATGAATAATTAATAATAACATTAATTTTAGAAGGTAGATTCTTCTTTCTGGTCAGAAGATGATGCTTAATTTTCTTAAATAGTTCTGATTGTCCGTGACATTACAGGTTTATATTAAAACAGTATGCTTCTTTCTATTCCCTCTGTATTCTTGTACAGTAACAAATTATTCACAGTGAAGGGGTCTTTCTTCAGGAGACCTTGATGTAACATTTGGAAAGCAATCTCCAGGATCAGCAATTTTTCACAGTAAGCATTCTGTCTGATGGGTTCACAGAAAATTCATCCAAACTGCATTTTCTTTTTCATCTTAGTAAATTTTTACAGAGAGAATAAAATGTGTTAGTGAGGAAGGAAAATGAGAACAAGGAGTTGCTTCCTGTTACTGTAAAAGAAAATAAATAAATAAATAAATAAAAATTAAATGATGTTTTGTTGAGCAGTAGAAAAGTCTTTCAAGGTGACCTATTTTATTTGCAAATTTAATTTTGTAGTGTTAAATTCAAAAAGATGCAGAGATTATTCATATCGTATTAATAAAGGGTTATTAATAAAGGAGTTTGAGTATTTGTGTAGTTTGGAAAAAAAACAAGCCACTCAGAATCTCTGGGATTAAACTCAAGTCCTACCTACCTATCTACCTACCTCTGGAGCTCAAGCCTCCATCCTGCAGTGCTGTCATGAAAAAGAGAGACAGACACAAAGATCCAAGCTGACAATGAACTGATTGCACATCAGCCACGAGACTGAGACAGACGTTTGGACATGGATGTGCAAAACCGTCACTCATCCTACACCTAAATTAACACTGACATTCGGCTCTACCATACTATATTAACAGAGCAAACTGAAACCCCAATTACACGTGGTTGCGCCGGAAAAAAGTGTTACTAAAAGCAGCAGTGTATCTCCCAGACCTTCTGAGCAGCATACCTTTATGAAATAACAAGGACGAAACTGGTAAAATGCCTTGAGTGAACTTTTATTTGCTACACATTTGGCATGAAATAAATGTTACTAGCCTTGAAAAGTGACTGCTTGTAAGCAAACCCTAATCACAAACCATCTTCGACTTCATCTTTGGCACCAGGGACTGGCTAGATGAAGATAGGTTAAGCCTTTATTTGTCACATATACATTAGTGCACAGTGAAATTTTTTCTTATATCCCAGCTGGGGCGGACAGAGTGCAAGACCAGCTATTACTGTATACAGTACATCATGCCTGGAGTAAACAGGGTTAAAGGGGTTCCTCAAGGGCCCACAATGACAGCATGGTGGAGCTGGGGCTGGAGCTGTTAACCTTCTGATCAGTAAATAAGATCCATAACCCATTTAGCTACTACTGCTTGACCCACTGAGCTAACACTGCCCATTCCACTGAGCTACCACTTAGCAACCGACAGGGCTACCATTGCCTAACCCACTGAGCTACCACTTAACAACCCACAGAGTGAGCTACACAATGTGAGCTGCACATCCCAGTGAGCTACAGTGCCACTTAACAACCCACAGAGCTACCAGTGCCCATTCCACTGAGCTACTGGTGCCCATTCCAGTGAGCTACCAGTACACATCCCACTGAGCTACTGGTGCCCATTCCACTGAGCTACCAGTCTCAAACAAACTGAGCTACCAGTGCGCATCCCACTGAGCTGCCAGTACGCATCCCACTGAGCTACCAATGCCAAATCCATTATACTACCAGTGCCCAATCAACTGAGATACAGTACCAGTGCCCAACCCACTGAGTTACCAGTGCACCTGAAGAATCACATGTAATTCTATAGAGAACCGTTGCAGAGAGAATATTTTTTTTTTCTCCATGAAAGGTGAACAGAAGAGTGTACAGGGTCAATTTTAGATTGCAATAGATTTGATGTGCACTTAAATGGAGTGCAGTCACTAAAACCTTCCCGTCTGCTCCACACATCACTCATCTTTATGTGCAGTTGGCCGCTGGTTCTGCTTCAGCTCTTTGGATTAGAACAGAAGGTTTGGAGTTGCAGTTACATTTATTCATTTGTCTGACACTTTTATCCACAGTGACTTAATTTGAGACGGAACACATCCAACGCATGGAGCTACAGTAATCAGCTCAGGGTTCAACAATGGCCTTCTGACAATGCCGGGATTCGCACTGACATTAGAATTTTTAGAACCTTGACATTTGAAGCTTTGAACCTTAACCACTAAACTCCGTACTTTGCTTTATCTTTTCCTTTCCATGTATCTCTTCTGTTTATGTTCATGTGCCATCAATTAATTTGGCCAGTTTGATGAAACATCTATTTCCTGTGTAATTTGGCCAGTTTGATGAAACATCTATTTCCTGTGTTCTTTTATAATATGGGGGTACAGTACACTGGGTAGTGTGGTTGCTTCAAAGCTCCAGGGTTGCTAGTTTGATCCTGAGGTCACATAACTGTTTGTTGACTTTTATATGTCTTCCATCTGGGCATCCTCTGGTTTCTCCTACTACTAAACAAGTTAGTTCCTCTTGTCACTTGTATTATACAGTAGCACCTACAATTATTGCCGAAAGTACTGGAACAGCAAAGCCAATTTTTTGCTTTTGCTATAGTGTTTGAGATCATAAGGTGAATATTAGATGATAAGGTTAGGGTTATATCACTTTGACTGCATTTTTTCTTCATACTGTAGAATAAGAAAAATCCAAATAATAAAAAATTTTTTGTGCACATATAGACTACACCTAAAACCTTCACTTTTCCATCTGGATGAAATCCTTTTTTTGTGTTGGTCTTCTGTTTGGGGTTTTGAAGTAGTTCTTCCCAACTAGATTGTAGGTATTTCTTTGTAATTGGCACACACAGTTTCTGTAGATTTCTGAATTTATCCTTATTTTGCCATCATCAGTTATTTCATCAATAAAGATTATTGAATGTACTGTATTCCAAAAACAGGCAGGTTCTATACCATAGCTGGTGGGTTCTAGCCCATGAGAAAACCTTTTTTTCTTCCCACTTTGGCCTTTTCATCACTTTGGTACAAGTTAATCTTGGTCCCAGAATTTGAAGGCTCCTCTCTTTACGTTTTGTGAATACCAACGTGACTTTCTGATTTTTTCTGCTGATGCGTGCTTCCTGAACTGTAAATGAAATGGATAATTTCAAATCCTTTCAACAAAGAGAACTTTTTTTGGTTGAATCTTTGGATATGCAGTATTGAAACATATATATTTTTTATCTATTATATTTTTTATGAAACATACTTGAGCAGAGTTCTCTATTAAAGGGCCGTATCAAGTGTAGTTGTGAATGCAGAATGGCTTTGAGATTACTTTTCATTTTACTTTGTTTATTACTTGTCTCGACATCTCAATAAACTTGATTAGGCGTTTGGACATCTGTGTGACATCTATTTGATTGAAGAAGCCACTCAACAGCTTGGGGTATAAAACCCTCCCATTGCTGTTGGGTACTTTACTCCACTACTAACAACGATGTTATTATTATATAGTGTGTGTTTTATAGTTGAACTCAGTGGACTAGTTCTGCAGTGGAGAGACACTAAAAGGTTCCTTAATTCACATCAGTTCATATAGTAAAACATGTCATTAGCATCCATGATCTACAAAGAGCATCAATGTCCACTAACAACCAGAATGTTATGATCTCATAAGCAAACCTCATCAGGTGGTCCACAACATTTTGGATGGTCAGTTTCTGTGTCACACTGTGCCTTCAGAGTTATTTCCAATGAAAGCAAACACCACATTCAAAAGGTTACCCAGCAGGAACCCTAACGTTGGATGGCAAAGTGATGATATTCACCATCGGGACATTATTATGTAAAGTTAGAATGACCTTGATCGATGACTTTTTATCTTGACTAACATTGTACCTTTGAACAAACACAACATTGCAAGTTTAGAGCATCTACAGTATCCTAATTAACATAGTATATTCGTACAATGTCTCTAAAATTACTAAGTTTCTAAAATGGTTTAAAATTCCGATCAGAGATTGAAACGGACACAACAGGTCCAGTGGTAAGCATTTAGGGGGTCTCACCTAAGGGACAAAAGTTTAGTTCCCCCCAGCCAACAGTTTGGTATCAATATTGTTTCAAAGTAATTTTTACAACATTGTTTTGGGGGTCATTTGTTCAATGTTGTCCCATCATGTAGTTGTTGCTCCTTTCATTTTATTTCATCAAAAGAATTCTAAATTTGAAAAACAATCTAATAGCAACATAGCCCCAATGTCTGTAAGGTTGCCAAAGTAACATCACCACAACATTTTGACAACCAAAAATTCCTGCTGAGACTGGTGAGACATACTCATGAGGAACTTAGTGCTATGTCACTGGGAGCATTGTGCTCGAAATTAAGGCCGAACAAATCTAAGGGAAGTGATCAGACAAAGAGCCTTATGAAAGATATAACAAAGGCCAAGTGTATCCTTCCTGGATTGGGGCTTCCCCTAAACCACATGTGCATCACATGTGCATCACATGAGGGTCAGGTGTACTGCCAGTCAAGCTGGCTGAAGCTAGTTTTAACAGCTTAATTGCAGCAGTACTGTAGTTTAAAGGTTATTACTTGTCACACTGTGGACGATGATCCCAGTGAAATCTTGACTGAATTGTATAACAGATATTCTGATGATAGACCTGTGATTAAAGTAAATTGTTACTGTACATTCTGCTAACATCATCTACTAAATCCATGCTTGTGCAGTAAATTGGATCATATACAGTAAGCAGAAACATTTTTCAGAATGAGGTGGATGAGTATTGTAGCAGTGCTCACACTGTGCACTGCAATCAGGAACTACATTACACTCTGTCAATGAATATCTATGGCCACAATGGCACTTTATACATTATTGGGCCTTCTAAGACCACCAATCCTCAGCTCAGAAATAATGAATTATTTTACTCTGGGACAACAAAGTGACATTCAAAATGAATCTGTTTATCTGCCACAGCTTATAAACTTTATTCTGTATACAGGGGGTCCTGGAGCCTAACCGACAAGACTTAGGGCACGAGGCAGGGTACACTCTGGACAGGGTGCTAATCCATCACAGGGCACAGACATACACACTTAGGGCAATTTGGGAACGGCAATTAGCCTAATTGGCATGTCTTTGGACTGAGGGAGGATATTTGAATACCTGGAAGAAACGCACCAAGCATGCGGGGTACATGCAAACTCCATGCACACAGAGGCGGGAATCAAACACTGGCCTTTTAGTTCAAGGTGACACTGCTAACCACTACACCACCGTGCCGGCCTAAAACTAAATTAATGGATCCAAAAGCTTCCACGCTTCAATGATGTTTAAACATAAATTGGAGATTTTTGCTTAAAATGTGTAGATAGAAAGTTCCTATAATATGTATGGATTTATTCAAGGCTTTAAAAATGTTGCTGGAAAAGTATCTCAAATATGTTTTAAGAGTTTTTTGAGTTTTGTAAAGGTGTGAAAAAGACTGCTTTGACAAATCTACAGTAAATCAGCTTTAAATCAAACCATATCTCATTTCAAATGCATCATCATTATGCATTATTATTATTATTATTATTATTATTGCATTCTTCCATGTATTATGGTATCCTTCCATGCTGTGCAGAATTTATGTCATTGGACCATTAAATAATAATTGGTCACCTTCATCTTTATAGATAGTTTGCAGTTGGTGTGGGTCAGATTAATGCCACATGATGCTTCAGCAACAGCTTGGGAGTTCAGAGGAACATAGCAGCAGGTGTTGACATCTAAAGCAGTCCTTGGTTTAATTAGGTGTCAGGGGGATCCTGTCACTAATCTCACACCTACAGTCAACAATGTACACACACGCACCAAGGAGATATGCAAACTCAAGGGGGCTTTAACAACCAAACATAGAATAGCACAAGATATAGGATTTTATGACCTTTTGATTTATTTAATGGCACCCTTCTCATGAAGGTTAACAATTCTAACTAGTGTAATCAATTTTGGAAACCACTTAACACATACGGTATAGTGCTGGTTTATTGATTTTTATCAATTCTACAATTTGAAACAATGCTGAAGACATCCAGAATACGTAATAATTATATTGAGATATACTACTGTATATTGAGATGTGTCTGCTACTTATGCTCTGTAAAGCCTTTATAATGGCTCTAAGGTGCTGTTTGAGGTTAATTGGTGATTTCTGAGGCACGTTTTGGTCTTGCTTTCCTGGGAAGGTCCGAGAGCCAGTTTCATCATGGAGCTTGATGGGTTTTGCAAATGCACTTCTTGCAAGAATTGTTCAAGAACAACTGACATTTGTTTCTTAAAATAACAACTGACTGTTTACCTAATGCCATATGTGTTATTTCATAGTTTGGAAAAACATAAAAAATTGCTACAATGTACCTTTTGTTTATTGTTTTAGAATGTACTTTATTTCCTTAGCAACTTATTCAATTTTTAAAAAATACCATTAATAATAATAATAATAATAATAATAATAATAATAATAATTCATTCATTCATTCATCTTCTATACCGCTTCATCCTCTATTCAGGGTCGCGGGGCCTGGAGCCTATCCCAGGAAGCTTAGGGCACGAGGCAGGGTACACCCTGGACAGGGTAATAATAATAATAATAATAATAATAATTATTATTATTATTATTATAATAAAAAAAACTGGGGAAAAAAGCTGTTGTTTAATAGTTTGTTGATTTAGATGCTTGTTTTTGCCTTTTTGTCAATAATGTAATTAAATTAGGCTGGTATGATGTCATACTGGGTATTATTGCTAGCTCATAGCCCCAGGGTCCCTGATTTGATCCTGGCATGGCATTTGGGGCCAGGGTGTGAATTGAACCTTGCAATATACTGGTGTCTCATCCAGGGTGTATGAGCAGCCTGGAGCGTTGAATTTCCAGGATAAGGCACTGCATGACCAGGATAAAGTGGTTACTGAAGATGAATAAATGATTGAATGCAGCTGGCTTAGCCAATTTTAGTATTTACTGAATAACAAATCACTGATAATACGATCGCACACTAAAACTCAGAAAAATAAAAGCTTCTGGCTGATGTGCATACAGGACTATGATTTACTGTATATGTGTACAAAATTAAACAGTATCCACCCCTCTGTAGTGATGGGGCTCTTTGCTGCCGTATGCCATGCTGTCAATAGTCTTAAATCTTAAAGTCTTAGAGATAAAACAATGCACAGTGCATTTCCATTAGAGCTGCACTTATTGACAATGTTAATACAGAACACACAGTGGACTGATGTGCCGCAACAATCCCAGATTGTTTCTTAAATCCCAGATTTAGCTCGAGACATTTGGCATGAGTTAAAAGCCAAACCCAGTGCATATGATAACTATAATAATGGCTTATCTGAGCCACAATTCACAGGAACTACTGCATCTAGAAACACTGGCAACTCAATAATCGCTGCACATGGAAGTGCTTTTGACTTGTCGTATCCTACTAATGGGGTGGAAACAGGAAACATATGGGACTCACTTACAATATGGCTTGCTTCCTTTTTATGATGTTTCTCCTTCATCTAAATATGTAGTTATTTGTTTTGGCTCGATAATATGACAGATTTGGATATGACAAAAAAACAAAAAGAAAAACTGTACCACCAAGACAGTACACGAGCATCAGCATAATTTGCGCTATTTATGTCTTAACAAAGTAACTTGCTAGTTTCTTGTTAATTTGAAACACACTGCTACAAAGTTGCCTTTGATGATAAAGAACAGCCTGCAAACGATTTCTTTATTAAGATTATGAGACTGTTCGTTTAAATGACTTAAAAGTATATTGACTTGTCCATGCAAGAAAGGAGTATACAGTACTGTAGTACTAAGACAATGCCTTAACATTACTCTTTCACATAAAAAATCTTTTAAAGGGGACCTATTATGCAAAAATCACTTTTAAGTCATTTTAAGACATAGGTAAGAAGTATCCAGTCTTTCCAAAGTACATGAAAAAAAAAATCTTTACTTAAACAAATCAGATTTTACCCTCATTGTGACCTCATATACCGGGAGACCCTAGTATGGGTTGAATTCCTGCCTCAGGGTCTGTGTGTATGGAGTTTGCATGTTCTCCCCGTGCTTGATGGGTTTCTTCTGGGTACTCCGGTTTCCTCCCACAGTCCAAAGACACGCACATCAGGCTAATTGGCGTTCTCAAATTGCCCATAGTGAGTGAATGATCATGTGAGTGTATGTGCATGTGTATGTGTATGTGTGTGTGCCCTGTAATGAATTGGGAAAGGTGTACCTTGTCTGTCTCTTGGAATAGGCTCCACTGCGACCCTGCAGGATAAAGCGATATAGATGATGAGTGAGTGTCATAAATGTGTGTGGGAAAAGCACAAAATTGGGTGGGAAATCTTTCCGAAGTTCTCTAGGTCCAGTATTTTGAATGGCTGGGGGGGGAAAACTGCTTTTAAAAGCGAACATACTGAAATGTAGCGTTTGGAAAATGACACATTTTGGAGACCTCTAAGACTTGTACTGCTTTCTTTATGAATAAGTACAGTACAGTATATGATGTCACATTAATTAATTTCATGTCTTTATGGTATTCCTTTGAGCTGTAACCTGTGCACATGTTGGTTAGACATTTGTATGTTATCTGAGCTGCTTGCGAAACCCAGCTTGGTTGTTACAGCATCTTCTCAGCAGGAGTCCACATCGAATAGTGTCACTTTTTTTCTCCTCAATCCATCAGCTCTAGATCTAATTTGGTTTCATGTGCCGGGCCATTTATAATCATTCACAATGTAATCAAAGTCATTCCATAACAATTCATTTCAGTATGCATTATATTAATGTCTTTCTAAAGCCATCAATGAGAAAGATTAGTATATTTGACAACCCATTAAATTCTTTGTCTACCCTCTGGAGTTTGAAGCAGTTTTCTCACGTACAGCAGGCCAAAGTAATTTGCCCTTCTGTCTGCGAGCCACGCTCAATACAATCACGCAAGTGCTCAGATCATGCTAAACAAAACGTGACCAAGTCTGGGAGATGCTGAAGAGTGAAAAATAAAACACCTTCAACTCCTGAAGTTGAGAAGCACAAGGGAAAAAAAAATACATTTCATAAATGTTAAATGTTGAAAGATGAATGGAGAGCTGCAGGAGTCCATCAGGCGAAGCAGATGGAGGTTGTCTAGATAGCCACATGCTCTATCTCTCTCTCTGCCACTTTACTTCTTTAATTGGAGGCTGAATTGAACTATTACACTATCATCAAAGGTCAGGATCTTCATCGTAGGCCATCTGATTCTGATGAGAGAGGTGGGAGCACATCTGCCCTGCTCATTCAGAGAGAATGATAACACAGTGTGCCTTAGAGGAACGACCTCAACTCAGGTCACGGCATATGAGACTTTTAGTGTGTTCATGCAGTGGCTGAAAAAGGGCTGTAGGTACTTTCTTTTTTTCTTTTCTATACTGTATTTTATATATATATATATATATATATATATATATATATATATATATATATATACTGTATATATACAGTACAGGC
>JAQMYL010000020.1:14402267-14413877 GCA_030014365.1 Clarias pachynema
GATGCAGTGAGAGAGGACATGAAGTTAGTTGGTGTGAGAGAAGAGGATGCAGAGGATAGGGTTAGATGGAGGCAGATTATTCGCTGTGGCGACCCCTGAAAGGGAACAGCCGAAAGACAAAGAAAATGAAGTTGGCAAATTTTCTCCTGGCTACTTACACTGCATTCGCATTCCAGGTGACAAACTTCACAATCCATATACAGGGCAGGAAAAATTATAACAAACCAAGACCTATAGTAATGTACTTACTGTATATGCACCTCAATTTTGATTTAAGACAGACTTGGAAAACCCAGAATATGCCTTTAATTTATAGTACTACTACAGTACTGTTTGTACGTACTACACATCCTGAACCTGTTTTCACATTAGTGAACCAGAAAGTAATTTTTTTTAGTACCAAATCAATGTTTGAAATGAAATGTGTTCACTTCAACACAGCAAAATCCCAAATGTTAAGTTACCACTCTATAGCGTTTATATCGCAGGACTTATAAATGAACCTGTAAAGTGTTAAATCTACTCCGCGAATTTTACTTTGTATGCACATTAGGTGTCATACATTAAAATAAGAAATGGCTTGAGTGTTTCCTCAGACTAGTCATATCACACTTACAGTATGGTCGTATATTTCTTTACTTCCTCGCTTACAACTTTCTTTTTATTGTTTGGCATGGTTTAATTTTCATCTTATGATATATAACCTCTTAAACATGAAATAAAAAGGACGGAAGGAAGTAGCAGAGATTACTGGTTCCTCTGGTGAGTATATGTAGTAGATAACGTTAGCTAGATTTGCTTATCCAGAGCCACATTCAGGAGTGACAATAGTAGCATTTGCTTCACATCCACAAAATGTGACATATTGCTCTGCACAACTTTTACATACATACTATGAATAAAAATGTAGGAACATTTTTATGAAACTGCCCAGGCAAAAAATGTCACAAATTCTAATATTTTGTTGGATCACCTTTAGCATTTATTATGGCACACTTACACAAAGGCATTGTTTCAACAACACTGCATTATTACAAGATTTATTTCCATCCAGGGTTGCATTTAATTTTGGCAGAGATTTTCTATTCATTACAGAAGAGACTAAACAATCTGTAAAGTCCTCTCCAAAACATCCCAAAGTATTTTTAATTGGGTTAAGGTTAGGACTCAGTGGTGACCAATTCATGTTTAAAAATGATTTGCTCCCAGAGCCATCTTAGCATTGTGATGCTGGAATTTGCCTGTTCCATCATGGAAAAAAACCAAAACAAAGTACTTTCTGGTTGTTGGCTGACTTCATTTTATTGCTACATAACGTCGCTGAGTCTAGACCTGATTAACTGAAGCAACCCTAGATCATAACACTGCCTCCAAAATCTTATGGAGTGGGCATGATGAATGAAGGGTGCATCGCTTCTTGCGCTTCTCTTCTTGCCCTGATGCACATATCGTACAGTAAATATGATCTGGTATACATTTCTTCCATTGCTATATGCTCTCTAGCAATCTGAAGCCTTTTTCTGTTTAGTCTGGATAACAGGTAGTTTTCTTATGGCCACACAGCTGTTTAGTCCCAATCCCATGCGTTTAGATCACCATGTGAATGTGGAATGTGCTCTTACTTTTACTATTAACAACAGCTATGATTTCTACTGATGATTTTTTATGATGCTTCGAGTGTTGAAGTGATCGCTGATTCATGAATACACTTCTTTTCTTTTTTTTTTACTATCCTTCCAGATTTTAATAATGTAATGGACAGCCCTCAACCCAATTCCAATAATTTCAGCACATTTATTTTCACGACTACAGTAAAAATCTTCCAACATGGAGAATCTCCTCACAGCTTCAGTTAAGGTGAAAAGAATCGCTGCCCGCTGAAGCATATTAATCATAGCAATTATTATCCAATCAAGACTCTTAAGTATTTGCGCATTTAAGTCCAAACAGTGCTGTTTTGTTTGGCCCTGCAGTGTATAAATTACTTATAAATGCTGCATAATTATACTCAAATTAAAAGAACACTTGTGCACCAGGGTTGACGTATTGTTACTGAGCACAAATATAAAATGTATAGGTTTCCTTTCACCAGCTTTTCAACCATTGTTTTAACGTATTTAGTTAGTCTTTCGGCTATACCTGCCGATGGGTCGCCACAGCAAACCATCCAATCCACACACAATTTGGCACAGGCTTTATTCCGAATGCCCTTCTTGATGCAGCCCTCCCATTTTTTTTGCTGGGCTTGGGACCAGCACTGCATCCAGTGGCTGAGGTTTGGGCACTGGGTGAGTCACAGACACCCATCACTGTCCATGATTAATGTGAGCCTACCATCCCTCCCCCCTGAAAGAGCTCGGCCAATCAGCTCTCTCTAGGTCCCCAAACTTTTTAATAGACATATATTTTTATTATTAGATTATATACAGTATATATACAGTGGAACCTCGGATTATGAGCATAATTCGTTCCGGAAGCGGGCTCGTGTTCCAAAACACTCGTAAATCAAAGCAAATTTTCCCATAAGAAATAATGGAAATTCAAATTATTCGTGCCCAAAAAAATAAATACATAAAAATAATTAACACAAAATATAAAGTAAAAATAAAACAAATTAACCTGCACTTTACCTTAAAAAAAACGTAAAAAATAAATCCCGACAGATAAGTGTTTCCATTTATGCGCATAGGCGCTGTGTGTGTGTGTGTTTTTTTCTCTCTCTTGCGCTGCTGAGTGTGTGTTATGTGTGTGCGCGCGTGTAATTTGACACCGTGCTGGTTGTGTGTGAGTGAAGCACCCCCTCTCTGCTTCACACACACACATACACAAACACATTAAAGGCGAAAGAGAGAGAGAGAGAGAAGAGAGAGTGAACCGGCACGGTGTCAAATTACGTGTGCACACACATAACACACACACTCAAACACTGACACACACTAAAGGTGAGAGAGAGAGTGCGTGTGTGTGTGTGTGTGTGTGTGTGTGTGTGAGAACCGGCGCGGTGTCAAATTACGCGCGCGCACACACATAAAACACACACTCTGCAGCGTAAGAGAAAGAAAAACACACACACACACACATACACACACAGATGTTGATTATACCAGTAAGAGACGAGCACTAAGACCCAGCAGGGGAGATGATTACCCGCAGCACAAGAGAGAGAAAAACCGTTGGCTCAGTTGTGATCATGTGACGCTCGGCGTCAAATCAAGAAGCGCATGCGTGATACATGATACTCTGTGCTCGTAAACCAAGACAATGCTCGTTTTCCAAGTCAAAATTTATTAAAAATCTTTGCGCGTCTTGCGGAACACTCGCAAATCGCGTTACTCGTAATCCGAGGTTTTACTGTATATATATATATATATAATATAAGTTATTAGCCACTTTTCGGTAGAGTCCCTATGTGATGGTTCTCATGACATGCCCCAGAAGACCTGATCCCCAAAAAGACCTGGATGCTGAAAAAAAGTACAATAGGGCCCTTCACACACTATAATGTCATAGGACTTATGTCATAGTGCTTGGGCCCTAATAAATAATAATCCTTAAGTGCATTTACCTTGAATCAAAAGTACACCCTTGATGTTACTTTAATTGAACCCTTATGATGGCACTGGGCAGTGATGATACGTGGACTTCACGTGGACGATACGTTTCTAATTCTGCTCATTCTGATTGCTCACACGCCAGCCAATTCAGTGGGCCTTGTTTTTAAGTTTTGACTTGTTTTAACAGGCATTCTGACTGACAGGAGAATCATGGTCTGCTCAGCTCTATAATGCTGCAATGTTGTAACTCAAACGTTAGGCGAAATAACACAGTTTGCAAATTTGATGTCTGTTTCATAAAATTATCCATCATAATTATCTAGAAGCTTCCCTTTTCCCAGATCAGCACTTGGTTCTTTCCGCGGCAATGTAAAGTGAATACAAAGCAAGAATAACATATCCTCGACTCACCTCAGAATCCAAATCTTTCCGTGTACAGCCTTGTTTTAATTACTTTGCTTCTTCCGCTCCTGCTCGCTGCATTCTCCTCGAGCTCATATTTAATGTAGTGCATGCCCTTAGGTGGCCAAGTTGCTAAGAGATTAATTAGCCTGCATGGTGTGATGTGCTGGTGGACTCTGATGCTTCAGGAAAGGCGTGTATAAGATAATTATTGATTGCTATTACACCGTATGATTTAACCAGATAGAGAGGTAGCAATCGGGCTATAGGAAGGAAATAGGGAATGTCACGGAATTAAAAGCAGACGCTTATTTTCACAAGTTGATATATTTCTTTTGGCAATGATAATATCTGGTGTTAAACAACAGGACTGAATCGAGCAAGACTATTATATGTCAAAGCTCTTCACTGCTGCTATTCTATTATTTAGAGGGAGAAAATGTCTCTTCACACAGTGGAGAAAATACCGTTTTTCCTTCGTCTCAAGCAACAAATTGGACCAGATGGCTATAAGGGGTTTGTGTATCATTTCAAGGGGTTTCAACAAACTGCTGAAATTCAGTTCGGGGTTGTGGATTCTGGAGCCAGCATAGGCTGTCTCGATGTCTTCCAAGCAGTGAAAAAGCTGAGATGGTGCACTTCATCACACACACACACACACGCACACACACACATATTATGCCTGTCTACATGGAAGAGTTCTCAAGCTGAGATCGATGCGGTACAGACCCAGACAATCCTTCAACAGAAGGATGATGGATGAGGAAGTAAACAAGTTTGCTTGTGTGTCGAAACATGGATTTGAGTTGTGGTATGTGTAATGAACATGGCACGCTGCTGCACAAAAACATGGATTCATTTGATGCAACCGTCGTAGGGTTTTCATGGGGTGAGTCACCTCATGAGGCTCGTCTGCAGTAATATGAGGTCGCAATATTTGGGGAAACAAACCATTATTCGAAAACATTTTTTTCCAACTAGTGCGTTTTGCCTTTCTTAACATTTCTGCTGAGATGGCAGTGATATGACACGCAGCACACACACTACGAAATCTTAGTAGACAAATTACTCTACAGCCAAAATGTAGTTTGTTATGCCTTATAGTCTAGGTAATGAATAAGACATGACTTGGTATGCTGTTACAGGAAAATAATCAACGGTGATAAGAGATTCAGCGCAGTATGAAGCTGAGGTATTGTTACTGTACTTCTGTGTGTGTTTTACTCTTAATTATTTTGCCAAAGAAATTTTCTTTCAATTTTTTTTTTATATATATCTGAAAGCTTAACATTGACTTTTTATTGTCAATTGTTATTGCAGTACACGCTGGGTTACGGGACAGCTCATGCTTCAGACATCCATATTCTATAGACAGAGACTTCCACATACTATAGTCTGTTGACATTTGCTATGTGTATTTGTTGTCATTCCAGTCCTGTCTCCTTGCCCTTATTGTTATTGGTTTTCTACCTCATGCATCCTGATTGTTCACAGGTGTTTTCAGTTCCCCCTTTTGATTTCTGTGTGTACATATAGCCCTCACGTTTCACTTGTCTATTTGTGAAGTAAACATCTAGTTCATTGTTTTTGACTTGACCAAGCCTTTTTGCGTCTATCTGGGTTTGTGGTTTTTAATCTTGTCTTGTTTCCTGTTGGGTTTTCATATATTGCCTTGTATAGATGTTTATGGATCAACTGACATCTTGTATATCTTTATTAAATATGTATTTTATTCTTTAATCAAATTGTTCTACTCTTAATACACATGTTCTCTCAAAAGAAAAATTTTGGTCACCCTAAGATTTACATGGCAGCATCAGCATGTTCACCATTGCAGGTTTATGGATATTCCATCCAAAATAAAAAAAAAATTGCTGTATATCCTGCGAAATTGATTCCTCCTGCAAATGCCAGTTTTTCTGTGAGAGCCAGGGGAACCAAAGTCTATCGAGAAGCACTAGATAGAATCTGATTGTCGAGATCAAAGTCACCAATGGTCACAAAGATTTCAGGAATTTGGGGTATTCGGCAAAGGGAGTGTGAAAGCAAATTCTTATACTCTGAAGTAGGGGCTATACTGTACCTTGGGGCTATGCCATGGTTTGTGAGTTTGCAGTAGTGACAGAGTACCAAAGTGTTCAGAATAAGATCAACGGAATGGCTCCCTGTAGCATGATCCAATGCTCCAATGAATGGCCGACTGCACAGAGTGCTAAGGTATCCAGGATAAGACTGATAGAGTGACTCCCTGAACCAAGCTGTTGAGTGAGGCTGATAGCACAAGGAGCACCAAGATGTGAGGGCGACAGGAACGCTCCCCATACTGCACTCAACTCTTGGCTAACAGCTCATTTTTCTTCCAATGCTAGCTTCCGGCACTATGGAGATCAATTTGGTTACCTTCACAGTTCAGTGGCCTATGGATGTTGATGAGGCAGTCTTCCGCACCAGATATGAATCATGCACTGCTTGGGTTGCGTGTGGTGACTGGGGATGGTTTCACTTTACCATGAAGACGGTCCAGGCCTCGGCTGGTGCAGACAGCTGTTCTCTGAGGACTTGTGACTGCAGTCACTCCATAGTTCAGGACTGGAGTTTCCCAAAGTCTACCTGAGCCTCTAATAAGGAACTGGACTCCATATTAACTCATAAAGACATCAACTGTTATATTGAACTGTATGTACACAAAGAAATCAATGGAGATCTGAAAACACCTGTGAACAATCACAACTCGTGTGTTAGTCACCTAACACACAGTATGACTGCAGACCAATCCCTGCTATCTATTAACACCCAAATGAGGATGGGTTCCCTGCCGAGTCCGGTTCCTCTCAAGGTTTCTTCATATTGCCATCTCAGGGAGTTTTTCTTTGCCACCGTCACCCTCGGCTTGCTCATCAGGAACTATCTGATCATTTTTAATCATTTTTCACATTTCATACACATTTTCATAATTTTCTTTTGATTGTGTAAAAGCACTATATAAATAAAATAGAAATTGTCTGAACCATACACTGTTCTGCCCAAGCTGTGCTCTCTTCTGCCTAAATCATGTCCTGTTCCACCTGAATCATGTCCTGCTTCACCTTACCCATGCCCCAGCTGTACCTTGTGACACTCCCTGGCTGATAAGACATCCTGTTTGTTCTATAGACAGATGCTTTCATATTCTATAGTCTGTTGACATTTGCCATATGCATTTGTTGTCCTTCCTGTCCTGTCTCCTTGCTTTATTGTTATTGGTTGTTTACCTCACGAGTCGTGATTGTTCACAGGTGTTTTCAGATCTCCATTGATTTCTTTGTGTACATACAGACCTAATGTTATGTTTGTCTTATTACAAAGTAAACATCTACTTAATTCTTTCTGAATTTAATGAGCCATATAATATCTATTTGCATTTCTGTTTTTTTTTTGTTTTGTTTTATTCTTGTATTTTGCGCTTGTACAGATGTTTCACCATAGCATGGATCACCTGACCTCTCGCCTGTTTTTGGAATATGTATTTAAACTGTGTCTTTGAAAACTGTTTGTATTTATCTTAAAAGGCATATCTATTACTATCCATCTAAACATTTATTTATTTTTATAATACATTTAATGAGATGAAATACCCGTAAAATAAATTAATTTCTTCTATGCCTTACATCACAACCGTTATAAGTCATTTCATTACCTGCATCTTTCTTTCTTTTTTCTTTTTGATGACAAAGAAAATGCAGTTTGTACAGATGCATTATGCGAATATGCATTTGTGCATGTCCAATAGCAGAAGTTAAATCACATGCCTGGTGTACATTGCCACGTGTGTGCATCCCAAGATATCCGGAAGCCAGCATAAAAGCAGCGGTGATGAAGCTGGTACTGCTAAAGAGCACCAAGCAATAACGATGGAGACAAAAGTGCAAATAATTGAGAGAATGGAGCAAGGTGAAAGTATAGCAAACTCTTTTTGTTCAGCATGATTCTAAAGAATAAGGACAAAATTATGCAGCATTCTAGTTTTATACTGTGTTGTAAAACCAGTTGTGTTAGTATCCTAGCACCTACGCAATGTTTGTTGGACTTATGAACAAATTAGACTTACGAACGAGCTTTCGGAATGGAACTCGTTCGTATGTTGGGAACTTAATGTGCATGGAAACCAACTTCCCCGGAGGCATTCTGGCATCTTAAAACTGACTGATATTGAAGCCTCCTTTCCATGAAAGAAGCAAAAATACTTTACCATATAAACAACTACACACATTTCTATTCTGTTTATATGAAGCAGCTGATATAGAAACGTTGTATTAGAACGGCAGCATTTCTTTATGAACATGTCAATTTACATCACAGCTGGAAGGAACAACTGTTACAGCAAATAAATCAACATCTTGTTGCCAAACAGTATGGAGAACTCAGCAAATCTGTGTTATTTAAACATATATTTTACCATTCATATTGAAAAGAACTGCTGAATGAGCAGATGAGCTGAATGTTAATGCTACTGTATGACCACCTGCTCTTCTGAATTCCATCAGCTTTTACTGTTCACATGAATTATCATTGCTCCAGTATGTATGAGGGGCATATACAATAAGTCAAACTGGGACTTTGAAATGAAATTTCGTGTGAAGATGCAAAATTGATTGACTTCAAACACAGTATGGTAATGTTTGAGTCATTAAAGGAGTTCCTGGGAGGCCAGCGTTTTGGATGTTAAGCATGCAGTCAGATCGTAGCTCTGGTGTACAGTACTGAGAAAACTTTCTACCTTGATGGTACAGTATTCAAGCATTAGTGAAACACTGGGATATGTGCGTTAGTGTAATACAGAAATTCTGTAAAAGAGTTTTTACTCTTATAACTGTGTTCTGTTATTGTGTATAATCAAAAGTCCAGGTTTGATTTGAACAGCTTAAATTTTTAAATTATTTTCTTTTTAAACATACAAATCAGACATTGCACATGATTTTGCGCAAAAAGTGCAACTGAATAAACTGAATCTGATCTGAATCAAATGACTCGATTCACGGAAGCGATTTGAATATTTTAATCAATCAATCAATCAATGAATCAATCTCCTAAAATGTAAAGTTTTTAATTTTACATAAATAATCTCAGAAGCCCATTAGGAAGATTTTAGATTTCTACATTCCCAGCCTTCTTCTTGGTCCTATGATTTAAAGCATGCGGTCATGAGTTTGAGTACTGTGAGGAGAATATGAGGCTACTTGAGTGTGTTAGAGTTGAAGCTGCGCTGTCTCAGTGCTAATGAGCCTGAGAACCGAGCCCTGGGAACACGCAGGCCCTTTGCCTCCTTGTCGTGTACTTCTTCTTTTTGTGGCTGTTGTAATCACGCCCGTCTTCCTCGAGCCACATTCTCACTGCCGGCACTTTCGCACGACAATTATCTCACTGCCTCCAACGCTTACTTGTAGGAATGAATTATAATAAAAACTCTTCAATCAAACCCTAGCAGGCAGCACGACCTCGCAACTTTTCCATTTTGTTCCCTTTTACTGTGTCGAACAAGCCAGCAGCAGGTGGGCACGCACTTTAATTTTGTGCTTCGACCATCATGAAGCCGTACATAAATCATCCTGCAGAGCTGAAATGATTTTAGTAATTACAGCCATGAGAAAACATGTTTCCAACTCATTTTCTTTTTTTTTTTCTTTTTTCTCTCTCTTTTTTTTTTTTTTTACATATATGTATGTATAGGAGCTCACAGAGTTGGCATCCAGCTGTTTTTGTGAATGATTTGCTAAAAATGGTGGCCTATATTTCCTGATGTCGGTGTATCTGGCATCTGTTCTCCCAGGTGGCAAACAGGAAGCTGATGGCATTCTCTGCTCAGCTTTTTAAACGTTCTTTGACATTTTTCTGCCTTGCGGTTTCCTTGGGGTGTAGTTAAAAATAAATAGTTCATGTTTTTTTATGTTACGATCAGAATTTGTAATAAGCATGAAGTTTAGGTATACAGTAAGTAATGACTATTTCAAATTTCCACGACTCACAAATGATGAAAAGATCTAACCACACACCTTGAAAAACAATTGCATGAACTCAAATCAAAACCGAGACATTGGAAATATTTAATGATCTAAGTGGAAGGAAAGAGAGAAAACAAAAAGCAGTCAAGATGCTCGACGGACAGCAGCAATTTTATTTCTGCACAAATCCGAAAAATATTCCAAGATGTGGTTGAGACTCACAACACACCAGAACATTGGACAACGCGCACCATAGTACTTACAGTATGCACAAGTAAGGTAATCTATAACTGTAACAAATGATAGATTATACGTATATACTGTAGATAATATGAAAATCTATAACAAATTATAGAGACATATCACTCGGGTCATTTACAGCAAAAGCATACAACATCAGGCTTTTAAATCGCATCTATACCGTCATTTTGTTACTTGGAACAAATCAAGCAGGGTTTGGAAAATGAAGACCATCAAATTCACATCTTGCAGGACTCACAGGAGGAATCAGGGCACACATTCCTTTACATTTTAATGTTCATAGACTTCAAAAAGGCATTCCACGCATTCAAGCTTGATGTGATGTTTGCAGTTCGACAGAACTATGGAATTCCTCAAACACATGGAAATGCAATGAAAGCTTCTATAGTATCTCTATTAGAACAGGTCTCATCTAAAAAAAAAAATCACGCAAAAAGAAGTTCTTTAAGGTAATGCTCCATTTTTTATTTATAATAGTAATCAACTAGGTGGCACAGTGGCTTGGTGGTTTGCACTTTCGCCTGGTACCCCGCCTCGTACCCTAAGTCTCCTGGGATAGGCTCCAGGCACCCCGTGACCCTGAATACAGAATAAAGCTGTACAGATGATGAGTGAGTGAGTGAGTTAAGGGTAAGATGGGGTAGACAACAGGGGAAGCTGAACATTACAACTAAAAGGATTCAAAAGCAAAACATAGAAAAAAAAATATATATATATATAAAAAAAAAACACTTATGAATGCAAATCCTGTGTGTACAAGTTATTCAAGAATTTTCACGGTCACATTCCAGAAAGATAATAATAATATCCTATTTTTTCATGTACAGTATATTCTAATAAACATTTTTACTATTTATGCTACTTAAGATATGTGTGAAACTATCACTTAGATTACCGGGGAGCTCGGGGAATTTGGCTTCCATGAAAAGCACACAAGCTCTCCTGAACGCCTCTCTGAGACTTTAAGAGGAGCATTAAAAGAAATTGTCCACTTTTGTATTACAATTATGCAGTATTTCATTTCCCATATTTGAATTCCTGAAATAAACAAAATAATAATATAAATATGGCAATGTTGTGTGTTTATTCGCTCATTACATTTTCTGAACATCTGTCAACACAAATTCGATGTTTTTTTTTTCCTGCTGTGGCTATCCATGCATGGTGGCACTGCGCGTTAAATTATCAGATTTTCATAGTCAGCTGAACTCCTCATCATTCAGTGGGCATGGTATTTAAATCAACTGTAAGTCATTCATTAAAAACTGTTTTTATTCAGTATTTCGCGGCGGTTTATGGATAGTCAGGATGCCAAAACTGAAACAGCCTTGTCTGCTTAGACGATTTGGATTCACTAAACAGAGTCAACAACCGGTGATGAATGGGGGGGGGGGGGGGGGGGTACGACAAGCACA
>JAQMYL010000020.1:14445053-14457184 GCA_030014365.1 Clarias pachynema
GAATGTAGAAAATAAATCACTAAACAAAAGCAAAGAAATTTGCAAGTGACCCCAAACTTTTGAACGGTAGTGTATATATGCAAATTTCTTTGTTTTTGTTTAGTATATACTCATTTAGCACAACAACTGGTCACTATTGAGCATTAAAGTAACATATTTTGTTCTGTACTGTATAACATTAATACATCTAGCTCAGCAGTTTATCCCAGACAGCTGTACATGTTTCTGCAAGTTAAAAGTTGAGCTGTGGAATGTTGAAATCTGTACAGGTTTTGACTTGCATAATTTGCAGATGCAGTTTCCTTTGAAGCTGTTAAAATGGACAGATATACTGTGTTTGTTCAAGGATTCTCATCTCTTTAGGTGACAGCTTTCACTATGAAACATGCCTTATGCTTTTTTTCTTTCAATAATAAACTGAATTCTATAAAATATGCATTATTTTTATTTGTATTTGGATATATAAGGTAAAATGCATTATACCGTAATTTCTACTCTGTATAAATAAATTAATTCAATTTTATTAAAAAAAAAAAAAAAAAAAAAGCAACATTACAAGAGTGAACCATGTAATCGGGTACTATAACGTGAGTACATGTGGTCAATGACTTTCCACGTGCCTGGATTATGCATAGTAGAGATGCAGTACGGTACAGCTGACTTGAAACCACCATGAGTAATCTCCACACAGTTCCTAAATATAAATGTGTAGACATAACAGGCAGTTGGAGAAAGTGAAATCATTGCGAAAATGTTGCTTCAAAAGGATTTGGCTTATTTCACTCAATTGCAGTTTTCCTGTGCAACACGACCTTTAGAAATTTAATAAGAAATGAATTAGGATGCACATTCATATTGCATGTATGAATATTGTATATATAAATGTGTATGTGTGTGTGTGTGGGGGGGGGGGGGGGGTGGGGCGGGGGTGAGGGGGGGGTTGTTGCTGTTTTGTTTTTGCTCCAACAGGATATAAATAACTGGCTGTAATTGTAATGGATGATGAGAATATTTCTGGATTTTCACTGAGTAAAGACATCCTTATTTATCACAGTGATAAAGATGATGTAATATTAGTAATTATCCAAAGACAGTACAAAGAGAAAACAACTAAATACTACGGTTCTATCTGGAAAAAAAAATAGAGACCAGCAATGTAAAGCAATGTACTGTATAATAAATATTGTAAATATTTAATAATCCCCTTTGAACAGTTGATATTGTGATGTATGTGCTACTTATACTCTGTAAAACTTTCATAACGGCTCTAATCTGAGGTGCTGTTTGAGGTTAATTGGTGATGTCTGAGGCTGGTGACTCTAAATGATCTTCTCCTCTGCAACAGAGGTAGGTTTTGGTCTTGCTTTCCTGGGAAGGTCTTCATGAGATCCAGTTTCATCATGGTGCTTGATGGGCTTTGCAAATGCACTTGACAATACTGTTCTTGCAAAAACCATTCCAGAAAGGCTGACCTCCGTGTCATAAAATAGCAAAATGTTGTTACATAATTACCTAATTCCATACATATTATATAGTTTTGAAATCCCCAGTATTGTAGTAAAATAAATCACTGAACCAAAATGAAGAAATTTGCAAGTGATCCCAAACTTTTCAGCGGTAGTGTGTAAATATCTTTATTTATTTATTTATTTATTTATTTATCTATAAATAAATGCTGGAATTAATTTTCACAATATTCTAATTTTCTGAGATTGTGGATTTGGAGTTTTCATGACCTGTATGCCATAATCATCTCAATTATGACAAATCACAGCTTGAACTATCTTGCTTTGCATGTAATGAGTCTATCTCATATATTAGTTTCACTTTTTAAGTTGCATTACTGAAATAAATGAACTTTTGAGTTTCACCTGTATATATACTGCATATATATATTGCAATGAAGATAAAAACATTATATTTATACTTCTAATTGTTTTATTCAAAAGTCAATTTTGTTCGAACTACATTAACATACTGTATAAGCATATTGTGAAAAAATATAAATAAATAGATATATTCAATCAAATTCAATATATTATGAAGTATATTGTTGAATATAAAATTAAATACAGATAAGTATTTATATACTCTTAGTCTTAAATAAGATATACATTGGAATATATTGGAATATATTTCTCAATAGATGAAAAGCGTCAATTCCGTATGTATTTTTAATACATTGTTATATATTAATACAGTATATTATTCTGTATTGTGAATATTTTTTGAATATGAATATCTTTTTTTCTGTTAATTATTAGTTTGTATCAGTTAGTGTAGGAAAAAGGACTATTAACATTATAAAATCTTTTTTTAATTTACCAGTAGATCAGAACACTAAATCATTTAATATATTGACAGTTAATATATACAGAAATATATTTTCTTTGCGTAAGGGAATCTGTATGTAAATGAGTGACAATCCAGGGCAGGAGATCTTCTTATATGAGGTCACATTTTGGGGGATTTTTTTTTTAACCTTTCTCTCTCTCATTGACCCATGTGAATGTCTAAACATGACTGAAGAAAAAAATGTGTACAATATGTTTCCTACAAATGAGTGTACAATATCTGTTCTCATGTTGTATTCAAAAGCTTTGATTTAAATATACAAAGTAAAATGCAAATATTGCACTGTGCCCATGACATTGCGAGTTTTAACAGATCAGGGTCACCTTCATAATTGGTGTGTGGCATGCAGTCCAATAATGTGAGCATAACATTACAGTCAACAGCAAAAGTATAATGTATAGGAAGGGTAGGGCTGCTTTTTAATGGTGCTGCCTAAGCAAACTATATCACACTATATCACGATGAAGTAATATAAACTAGGCACAGCCCATGTCAGGTCCATGTCAAATTTAATGATGCAACATTGGTACAAGTCACGTGCATATAGTAGGAGAAAATATCTCATGTTTACAAAAAATAGACAGCTAGTGTCAGCTCTAGGATCGTGTACAAAAATTGGAAATAACTTTTTTAATTGCATGGTTGGATTGTATCACAATACCCATAATTTTACATTTAAAAAAATTTAATGAAGTAGACTGTGCACATTTTTTACATCATGCACAAACATGTTTACTTCAAGACCAGATTCACATCACTACACTACATCACCGTTCTGAATCTGAAAGTGTGTGCTGTTTTATTCCAGACAGATCTGTCACATTTTCAACATACAGTAGATAAAGATTTTTAACTGAATATAGTTTGGCGTAGGAGTGAGGAAATTATTTCACAACCCATCGTCCTCTTTCTAAACAGTTCCTGTTTGTTTAATTCTGCTCCCACTTGGTCATTACTCACACCTGTTCATTTTAATTAGTCTCATTAGGTCTCGTTATTGTGAATGTACTGTAAACTGCTCAGTTTGTCTTGTGGCTGGGTATGATACATGTGTGTTTTCTGTCTGTCTTTAGAGCTTAAAATGTGTATTATACAAACAGTTAGTTCTGTCTGAGTAATCTGATTGGACAAGAGGCTTTCCACAAGTGGCGATAATAGATGGTAACACCACCGGGACGTTTATCTCTATGTACAGTATCACTCCGCAACACAGGTCTTCTAACAATCGTTAATTACACGAACTATCAGTAGGTCAGTATGGTCCAGAACTTGAATGAGGAGAGAGCCGCTGTCTGCCACAACCAACATTCCAAACCAGTCATGGATGCACTTTCAGCAAGAAAACACATCTGATAACGTTATCATCTTAAACAACACTTTGCCTCCTTAGTGACTGCTTCATAATCATTCCAAAGTAACCCTTTGAACTGTCTGTATTGTTCTGTTAATGGGAGCTACAAAGTTAACTAGATTCTAACATTTCTTGCCTGAATCCCAAATCCCTCTCTAACCCCTGATCAAGGGCACTACTTGGTATGTGGAACAAGGGATTGTACAACTTACGCAGCAGACTAGATTTCCATTTTACGCTATAATGTAATCTGTTGATAATAAGTGGTGTTTGTGGAACTGTTGTATTAAAAGCAATATCACACTCGAGGTTATGCTGTAATACTGAATATCAGCTCAAATGTGATACCTACTTGCATTATATCGCTTAACTAATACATACATACCTCTATAGACTACTGTATGACTGATTTGTTAAAAAATGCTAATCAATTAATAATCTTTTACTTTCAAGCTAGATACAAAAAAAGGAATGTCTTGAATTTTTACTTTACTTAGAAATGCAATAAATTAAACAGTGCTTACTGTACATGTGTATCCAGTTTATATATAAATACAGTTAAACCTCGGATTGCAAGCATAATCCGTTCCGGAAACGTGCTTGTACTCCAAAGCACACATAAAATATATCTATTATAAGAAATAATGGAAACTCAGATGATTCATTCTACAACCCAAAATGTTCTTATAAAAATATTGAATACAAAATAAAAGTAAAAATAAAACAAATTTACCTGCACTTTACCTTTGAAAAGAATCATGGCTGAAGTAAGACAGGAGAGAAGTGGAGGAGGAGGGAGGGGGGCTACTTTGTAGGACAAAACACACACCTACCCACCCACCCACACACACACACACACACACACACACTAGCAAGAGAGAAGAACCATTGGCTCAGTTGTGATCATGTGACACTCAGCAGAAATAGCACATGCGTACTACTTGTATATCAAGACCTCGCTTGTTTATCAAGTTTAAATTATTTTTTTTATTTTGCTTGTGTTGCAAAACGCTCGCAGACCAAATTACTCACAATCCAAGGTTCCACTGGAGAGGCATAGTCTGAAGGGTTTGCAAATAGCAGTCTGAATGGCCAGGTCTTGCTTAGTAACTCAGTGCTAACCATGTGATATTCCTACTAAAAGCTGATTGGCTGATAGAGATATGTTTTTAAAGCAACAAAGAAATTTTTAGAAATTTTCTTACAGAAATGCATCAGCTCAAGTCGACCAATGATTCCTTAGTAGCAGCTAGTTGAACATTACCATATCAGTGACTAGATCCTCATGTCCTGTATAGGTATTTTAACTTTCATATGACTCCGTACAAGAGCCATGAGTTCCAGGTGCTTCAGTAAATTGGGTGCCTTTTTTTTTTTTTTAGCAGATTGGCATTTATTGGCCATATTGCTTACAAATTGAAACTTATTATTATTATTATTATTATTATTATTGTGCTCCACACCATGCTGGGAATTTTGACATCAATTCAATGAAAATAAGTTTAGACAGAAATCCTCAGGCTCGCTCAGAAAAGTTTATATGTTATACACATAACCTTAAAATTTTAGTAGGTAAAGCTAATTGATTTTTGGAGAATTTGTTGTTTGGCCTGAGGATTGTGGAAATTGTCGTCACAGTTTGTTTCAATAGTTAAAGAGAATAAGAACAACAACAACCTTTCTACAACTTTTTGTGCTTCGATCCCTAATTAAACACTTCCTGTTCTAGAAATCTAATTAACAGGATAATGAATTTACTCTTACCATCTTAAAACGTATTTTATTATTATTATTTTTTTTAAAAATCACATTGTACGATTTATCTGTTTATACCTACATTTAATAATGAGGACGTGTGCAAAAAAAAACGTGTCTTGTTGTAAAATAAAAATTACTTAATTGCCTGTGAGTTGTGTACTGTATTTGCTTTCGTGCTACAGTAGTGCAACATTAAACTGTACATCGAATGAAGGATCACTGTAGATACAAATATTAAACAGTTTTTAATAAACAGACAAAATGACATTGAAACAGCATTTATAATTATACATGGACAACAACTGTGTGTAAACAGCAATATAACGCAAATGTGAGGAAGTTCAACAGTTCAGAGTTGTTAAGACTTGGACTGGGACAGTTGAATAACTGGATGGCTGGATGAAATGGTGGCACAGAGTTAAGTAAGTAATGGACCCATAGTACTTTTGCGATAGCAGCTTGACAGATAGATGGTGGTTGCTTGGATGTTTGGTGTCAGGAGCAATTTTCGCTGCCCTCCTCTTTTTTTGGCACTATGATCCTTGATTTACACAGGTCATTGATTTTGGGGAGTTGACAGATGATGATCTTGTCCGCTGAGTGTGTTTCAGACAGACACTCATGTGTCTGGTCTTGCAGATGGAAGAAGCAGAGATTCCAAACTGTGATAGAGGTAGTAACACACTTTCTATGATGACTGAGTAAAATCCATTCCGGACCGGTTGAGGTACATTCAGCTTCCTGAGTTGTCAAAGATAGGACAAGTGTTTGCTGCTTTTCCTCCATTTCAGGAAGTCAGTAGCTACGTTTACACAGACGCTATTTGTTCAAACCGACTGATATAAATCCAATTTCAGATTCCAACTTACCTGTTTGCTTGGATGCTGATGCAGTAAGATGTGCATTTAGATGCTCAAAGCATTCAATCAGAATATACATTTTTTGAGATGCCCAAAGACTATAAATATATTTTCTCACATTTCTCAACCTCTAAGGTTCGATTTGGCTTCCTACCTTTTCTGATAAATCCTAACATCTGCATTATGATTGGTTGCAAAAATTGAGTCTAATCTATGATTGGTCAGGTGCTTTATGGCAAGTGAAATGTGACAATCAGTGCTTCTTCCTCAGGCAGAGACCCAGTCTGATAGTCTGAAGAAAAATAGTTGAGAGAGAAATGGAATTGAAGCAAAATTCCTCCAAGTGGAACCACCTACTGTACTGTACACAATACTGGGCTTAATGTTTTGAATTGTAATGTTACAGCTGATTAATGTATAAAATCCAAAAGTAGAGAAAAATTTCAAATCAGGCTAATATTTACCTACTGAACGGATTGTTAAAGTTTTACATCAGATCTGACCAGGATGGATTGGGTCAGTCTGTTCTAATTGAGGTGTTTACATGATGCATTTTTATTATATACGTTCCATCCATACATACATCCATCTTAGGAACCTCCGTAGTCCAACTAGGGACATTTACTGTACTTTTTGACATTTGGCAGATTCTCTTATCCATAGCGACTTACTGGACAACCTTGAGGTCCCTAGAGGCCAGTGGTGACCATTGTATTTATTCCCATTTTTATGACTGTGACATGACCTCCAGACAACATTCACACATGCATTCAAACACTACGGGCAACCTGGAAATGCCAGTTAGCCTAGTCTGCATGTCATTGGACTGTGGAAAGAAACCGGAGTCACAGGAGGAAACCCACCAAGCATGGGGAAAACATGCAAACTACATGCATACAACGCCACCGACCCACTTTATTTCAATTATTATTGAAATATTAGCATCCATGTCCTGTAAAGAATCTGAAAGTCCCCAGCCTCTCTAGCCTGAACTTCTCAGTCATGTCAACTTTCTTGGGGTGAAAAGCATACTGAATGTAACAAGCCTTGACAGTGGAGACTTTTAATTTCATTTAATGTTAAATAGAAACCATATTAATGATTACTCATTTCTGTTCGGTTAAAAAGTGTTTTAAATCAGTTTATTATCATGGATAGTTCAATTACATGGATATTTCCAATATAATTCACTGAAAATGATTAATTACTGAAGAAATAAGATATTAGATTGGGAACGTTAATAAAAACCTGTAATTTGTCTTATAGGGAGAACTACTGTCAAAGCTGCTATTATATATATATAAAAAAGTCAATATTTTCTGACCGACCAAATACTGGGTAAAAATCGATACAGATCTGCCTCAATGGCACATTTTGGTGTGTTTAAGTATCACGCGGCCAGTGAAAAAAAGTTGTAAAATGTATAAAATAACTGTGCAGCAGAGGGACTTGTAGAAGCACAGCTGACAGAGATATAGATGCATTATTAATGCACTCAGCTCTCTAAAGCCGGCTGGGAATGTTTCAGGTCACAGGTCCACTTCCAGCCGGCCTCCAGAATCTTCTCCAGGAGTCGGAGAATAGTCGCTCAATACACCACGCATGGCTGGAGGTGGAATGAAACAGCTTCACCTCAGTGCTATGGTTTAAAACCCTGCTATGATTGCTTTGCTTTAACACTAACCTCAGACCTCTGGGTCAGCAGAACAGGCGTGGAGCAGAATTGGCTGTGTATGTGTGTGTGTGTGTGTGTGTGTGTGTAGGGTGTAGGCAGTATGTGTGATTGATGCTACCAAGTAGGTTGAGTCTGTCCGTCATTGCCATCATCATTCTCTTTATACAGCGATGTCTTACAGCTATTATAAGCTCTGGGAGATGGTTTCGTCTTTATGTTACTGGGCTGCGCTTGTGACGATGCTAATGAGGATTAGGAAATGTTCCTGATGAATCAGGTGCATAAGGAGACTCCCCACTGCTTCCATTAACAGTTAGATAAAAAAGACTATAGATTAGTCGCTTAACAAAGTGAGAAAAAGAGACAAACTACTGCAGTGTCATTTGTAGAGGGATTCACATGAGGATGTATTCTGTGTTGGACCAAACAAGAAAATTACATTTTAAATCACAACATCCTACAACAGCCCTATACAATGACCATTGTCACCTGGGCGTGAGTACAAGTTGAGCATGTCTGAATGAGACAGACAGCGTCCAAGTAAAACAGTTGTGAATGTCTGAGTGAGACAGCTGGACGTGTTTGGGTGAGACAGATAAGCAGGTCCGTGTAAAACTGCTGGGCATGTCTGGGTGAGACACATGGACCTGTCCAAGTGAGACAGTTGACAATGTCTGAGTGAGACAGCTAGGCGTGTTTGGGTGAGACAAGTGAATGTGTCTGAGTTAGAAATATGGGCATGTCTGAGTGAGACAGATAAGCGGGTCTGTGCGAGACAGCTGGGCTCTCCTCTCCTCAACTGCTCTCTCTCTCTATCCCTCTCCCTGTCTCTCTGTCCAGCTATAAATGTCACTCATGAGCTGCCAGTGATCCAGACCCCCTCTGCCCTCTGGACCAGCTTGACTCATCCTGGTGTCCCGCTTCTGGTTGGAGATCTCATCACATGGATGCCCAGTGTGGTCTGTCTGGGATGTGTGTGGTGACTGGGAACAGTTCTACTTTGACATGAAGATGGTCCTGGCCTCAACTGATGCAGACAGCTGTTCTTTGAGGACTTGTGACTGCAGTCGCTTGATAGTTGAGGACTGGAATTTCTCACAATCTACAGTACCTGAGCCTCCAATAACAAACTGGACTCCATTTTAACTTAAAGATATCAAATGTTATATTGAACTGCCAGCAGCCTAACACAGTATGACTGCAAATCAACCCCTGCTATCCGTTATCACCCAAATGAGGATGGGTTCCCTGTTGAGTCTGGTTCCTCTTAAGGTTTCTTGCCATCTCAAGGAGTTTTTCCTTTTCATTCATACAAACTTCCATCATTTTTATTGTGTAAAGCTGCTTTGCAACAATGACAATTGTTAAACGTGCGCTACAAATAAAATGGAATTGTCCAAGTGAGACAGATGGGCATGTCCAAGTGAGGCAGTTGGGTGTGTTCAAGTGAGACGGATAGATATACCCAAGTGAGACATACTGTATATGAACAAATATTGCTGTGATTTGAAAATGAATCCAAAGTTGAATAATGCTCTTCTCACATCAAACATTTTGAAAGATGTTTTCATTTTCTTTTTTTTTAGATCTTCAAGATTAGCGTGTTAGCATTATGGTGGTACAGTATAGGTATTAGCACTGTTGCCTTGCACATCCAGGGTTTGGAGTTTGAATCCCGCCCTCTAACAGTGTGTGTGTGGAGGATTTTCCTGTACTAGATGAGGTTCTTCTGTGTACCCCTGGAATCACATCATCCTGCCTCGTGCCCAGAGTCCCCTTAAAAATGGCCCAGGACCATCAATGGATAGATGGAAAGATACAGTAGATTAGCGTGCAGTACTGTAGATAATTTAAAGTGCACGTTTTTAGACTGCACTGTAAGTTAAAGCTCTTGCCAGTTCCTGCCCTCCTTTGCAAACACCAACTGGTTGATCACATTGGAGGTGGGCAGCCACTTTAAACGCATTGAAGTTTTTCAAACCCACATATGGTGGCGCAAGGGACCCACTTGAGCCTCCATACAGTATGTGAGTAATGAACAGATCCTGTGAGCATATGGCCGCACACATTAGGAATTTATAAGACTCTGTAATGAGCTCCGGCCAGATTAGAACAAAGATGCAGGAGGTCTCATGGAACACTTGCTCACACTCAAGTGCTTCATGCACGAGGATTTCTTTTGAGTAATGGTGTATAAAGTGTAATTGGCATGTCCCGACCTGTAGTGTGCATGCTCTCTAGAGGAAAAATTAAAATTACACCAATAAAACTGAAGACATCCGTTATGGTGCGCAAATCATTGTTCCATGTAGACTAGCCAGGATAGAAATATAAGCTTATTCAATTATTTGGTCTTAACAAATTTCTAAAAGTGGATTATTTTGACCATTTGTGGAATCAAGTGCAACAGCACCACCTCAGTTCTTAAGGACGCAAAAAAGCAGAAGTGGTATGAAAGAAGTGAGACTGCGGAGGGAAACGCCCCCTAGATACAGTATGATCTCTATCTTTCAGCTCGTATTGCTGACACATTCACGCCTATTTATTGAGTGACAGTGTTTTAGACCCAACAATATCCTCGTAACCACTCACCCACTAAACTAAGGTACCTCCATGTTTGGTGTATAAAAAGCTGAACGTCTTTTAGTGGATGCTGCTGGGGAAAAAATATGCCAGCAGCACTTTTTAAAAGCTGTCAATTCACATAGGATTACACATGCTCTGATGGTTGAGAAAAAAATGGCCAAGTGTGAAAGCAACCTAAGAATATTTAAATCCTCTTGAGAAAAAAGAAGCCAGCAAAGGAATGGAGCTGTGCTGAAAAGATTATTACATTACATACAGTACCCTGGAAGTGTGCAAAAAATAACTGTATAATACATCTTGCTTTATGTGTGTAGCGGAAGGTTTGAAAAAAATTCAAATGTGCATATATTACTGTATATAACAGCTAATGATGACATGATTGATGCACAGACTTTTAGGAGTTCAAGATACTGTACTGTATATCGACTATATACTCTATACTTTTTAGTCTTCAGCATTTTTGTAGATTTCAGCATACCTGCAATATTTAGAACTTTCTGCAACCTTCCTTTTGTGAGTGTAACAAAGTCTTCTCCAATAAAGCTTGAGACTGGATAACACAAAGAAAGTCTGAGGAACTGCTCAGTGTGGAACTGCTTTGTCTATAGGAGTCGTTAAAGTTGGACTTACTTCACTTAATCCACTAGCGAGTGTATGCTTGACACCTAGGAGGAAGAAAAAAAAAACACTCTCTATCTTTTATGTCATATTGCACCTACAGCAAGTTCTTGAATACTTCAGGACTATTCTGTCTGAATGTTTGGCCGTACTTACTGTACATGCATGTGGTCGGTACAACACCACTCCAGCATGTAGTACTGTACTGTACTATCCCAGCGGGAGCCCCAATATTGCATGAATACTGCTGTAACAATGTTACGATGATGTCTACACAGGAAAATACGGGACGACACTGTCTTTGAAATTAGACAGACTTTAATCTAGAAATTAGAAAGTGACATTGAGAGAATGTTGATTGAATGACCCAGGCACAATGTTGCAAATATAACTTCAAAACAATAAATCTGTAACTTTAATTTGGACATTAACATCCATTCCAACCACATCCGTGGTCCCTTAAGATTGTAACAGGGTTTAGAATTCTGATCGGAGGTTGGGATGGAAACAACAGCTTCCCACACACAGTGCGTGTATCCCATGTCGTACGTTAGTGCCTTAGTGTTGTAATGTTACCGCTCCGTTTAATTTCTTTTTTCAGAAAGATTAGCATGAGGTGCTTCTTAGCTTACAAATTACTCTACTGTATTATGGTTATTGTTACAGTATGTATGCATATTAACTACCACCAGTGGCATGTTCCCTAGGGCTCCAGTGAAATTAATACTGTCGGTTTTGCAAAATTGTGTTAGGACATTTCATTCAACTTTATCTCATCGCTATGTACTTAATGTTGTTCCAATGTTATTTCATCAGGTAATCTTACGGAAGCGCATTGCATTCACAAAAGAAAAAAAAATCTCAGGAATTATGTCATAATTATGACTTAATATCTCATAATTTTGAGATCCTGATCTCATAATTATGA
>JAQMYL010000020.1:14462323-14472538 GCA_030014365.1 Clarias pachynema
CTGTCATTTATGCAAAATTTTGAAAGTAGGTTTTATTTTCTTAATTCCAAGCAACCTTTCGCGGGCCAGTCAGAATCAGGCCTTAAAATGCCCGGGTCTGTTTTAGGGCATAAAGGCATGCCCTAAAAGTTTTTATCCATTTCTTATTACATAGCCATAGTGTGGAGATGGAGCACTGATGGGAATAAATATACAATACATAATAAATACACTAAATACATAATCCTTATGAATGAAACTGGCATTCTTGTTATTTCATAAAAATGACCAACATCTTTTTTTAGTGTCATGTTCAATACAAGTTGTCTCAAATGGGTTGTCCCACTTTTTTTCATAATGAATGAGCAACCGCAGCAAAACTGATATATTCATATCAGGGTTTGATGCATAAAAGCCGCATGTGGCGATATTTTGTCACTTCCGCAAAAGGAAAAACAAGCCTCTTGATCCTCCCAGAGTCTCAACCGGAGATACACGCACAGAGAGATCCCAATTAGTGTGTAATCATCTTGATTATCACTAATTAGCCGCCGCAATTATCTTCTGCCACTGAGGTCTATTAGACGGCCCATCAAACAATAAAGGAAAAACTTGTGGAGCCCATTTTCTGAGCACAAACAAACAAATCTCCAGGATGTTGTTAGTCCCTGATCAGATACAAATAGCATTAGCATGAACAAAATGAATCAACAGACTGGCTTCAACTGGTCCAAAACCATTATAATGCTGTACTTGAAAAAACTTGAACCTCCAAGCGTACATACAAATTAGGGGTTCATAGCTCTGAAGTGGCTGTTAACACTCTGATGTAAACACTCAAGCAGGTTCATTAAAGATAGAAGAGTCTTCATGGTTCTATGTACCAATATGGGAAGCTTATTTCCAGAGGTGTTGAGAACTCTTGTCTGATGGATTGGCTTTGGAAATGAAGAACAACAATCTGCCACTGTACAGTAGATCTTCTTGTATGCTTGGGCTGCATACTGATGTGGGATTAGAATAAATCCACTGGCACATTTCATCATTTCTGCTTTCGGGGGATTTGTTTCTTGTGTATGCAAGGTCATTAAAGGTTAAAAGGTGAGGGTACAAGTCATTAGAAAACATGGATCACATTCAGGGAAAAAAGGGGAAATTAAAAAATGATACTGAGATAATTAAATTTTTTGTTTAAAATGACTTAAAAAACGATATGTAAAACCAAAAACTCAAAATTTCACTACAATAAATGCCTTTTTCCCCCTTTTCCATTTTTTGGCAAAATGTTGGAACTTGACAGTTTATTAGGTACACCTACAGTAATTGGTCAAATAGGCTGCTGACAGATAATGGTCATAAAATTCAGAAAGCAATTTTCTACAATAAATACTTAAGGGATTGTGTGTTTACAATTTCTTGGATTGATTAAACAGATAATCAACAAGAAGTGCAACAGATAGTTGGACATAAGGTTTTTAAAAATTTACCAAAAATTATGAGCAAGCACCTTTGTGTTCGGTCAGGAGAAGCTGAATGATATAAGATAATGCTTGTGTTTGTTTGTGTGTGTATGTGTGTGTGTGTGTGTGTGTGTGTGTGTGTGCGTGCGCAGAGACCACATATTTAAACGTAACACGTCTTATGTGTTTCCTGTTAAACGATGCTTTATATTGTAAGACTTACAGTACATAGTCAAGATAACGCAGCACAAAATTCTGCCTAACTCAGGGTTAACAGTTACATAAAAAACAGGCGAATGTAAATAAACCATCAGCTTGATTGACAGCTCATCTGAAGAGAAGGGCAGGAATGAGTGATACCTCAATGAGCCCACCCCAGTGCAGTACACGTGAGGACAAGGTAGTTTTTAAAAAATAATTTTAATATATATCTATGGCCTTGATAACGGGCACAACTGTCAATTCTTTTGTAAAATCGCTTCTTTTTATAACACAAGGACGTCATTTAAGAAATTTGGTGATCTGTTTATACCATTCTCTGGGAGTATCATCTAAACTAGTGCAATGTAGACTTTCCCCATCTCGGCCGAATCTGTTTTTCACTCCAGAGTGATGTCGAGCATCATAATGGTCATGTGATTGCAAACAACCTATTGGAAATCTTGTAGAGAAGTGCAGCATACAGTATGATATATGATGTAACTGATGTATAATAAAGGACGTTACAGTGATTTCTATAAAACAAAAATAACATTTAACTAAGAATTAATGATTACTAGTTTACGTTTTTGCACCATCGGTTCATTTGAAATATATACAGAGCTTTCTGACTGAATAGATTTGTCCTGACGATGGTGGTTATTACTTGCCTGCGCAGACACCCATGGCTTCTTACTGTACTGTACTGTATATAACAAGCTAGACTAAACATGCTAATTAAATAAAAACAAGACAATTATTGGCCAGGAGAGATTTTTGCATGACATGGTCAAGGTTTATTAAATATTTGATAGTGTATATCCATAATTTAAACAGTGATATTTCAGTCAGTCTGTAACCTACTGCAGCATGCTCTGCCCTCAATCCAAGATCTGTGTATAAAGCATGGAAGTAAAAATCCCTCTGGGTTAATGAACTGTGTGTGATCATATACAGTATAGCAGTAATGCATGGTTATAATATCTACAGTACAGATGTGGACATTGCTCTATGCCGCAACACAGGAGTTGCTTTGGGTTCAAATTTGGCTTTACACTAAAATTAAACGAGCCCCAACCTAGTGACCGAGGTTGGAATTCGCACCCAATATGAGACTGAATCACCTAACTCTGATACTCAGCAGTGCATCACACAAGCCCAGGCATCTCGTTAGGCACAGCGAGTACAGAGTGCCTGATTCTGGAGGTGACTTTAACCCCTACAGAGCGATGGAACTCACTGTGTGAGTTTCACAGAGATAAAAAAGAAGAAAATACACTGCCTGGCCAAAAGAAATTAAAGAAAGCCCAATTTAAAAAAGCCATTAACTTAATAATTATTGCAGTGATCAGTGTTTCAGCTGGTAACAATACCTTTAACCTTAATCGATTTAGTGAGTGCTTTCTTATTTCTTAAACAGACATTAAACAGTCAAAAAATTTCTTTTTATTGTTTTTCAAAAAGGGTCAAATTATTGACCTGCATCAAGCAAAGAAAACAATTAAGGAGATTGCTGAAATGACTGGAATTGGTCCAATGCATTATTAAAACCTGAAAGGATAGTGCTCAACCATTAACTTCATGGTAGAAATGCGGCATTTCCACATGTGTTGAGAACTCACAGGATTGGGACTTAACAACTGTGAGAGAAAACCACTTGTTAGAGAGACTAATCAGAGAAAAAATTATATGCTAGGAAGCATAACGACTGGATTTTGGAGTAAGGGTAAAGGTCATGTTGCCTAATCAGTCCGGATTGACCCTATTCCAGAGGCTTTGGGAAGTGCTGGAGAAGGCTTTACAGACAAGTTTAGAGACTCATGCTCGATCAGCCACAAGATCTTGGCTGTAAATAAATTCAGCTGTGGATGGAAGTAAATGTTGCGACATTGCATAAATGTGTTGAAATAATGCCATAGCACAAATGGACGCCAAACAAAACCTGAAGCCGGGCCAATGAAATAACAGAGTGTGTGACTTTTTCAGAGTGTGTGTTAAGAAAGTTTCTTAGCCAGAGAGTGTATAGAGTCAAAAAAACAAAAAAAAACAACAACGGAGAGTTCAGTACCTGTAAAAGCCTGTGTACATAAGCACCCTTAAAATGACCACACAGAGAGACACAACTCATTAGGAGGGGAAAAAAAACAAAAAAAAAACACACTTTGCATCAGCATGGCTATGTAAATGAGCTTGCTCTTTCTCATGAAAACAACACAAAAGTAAACTCCAAACTAAACTACAGTAACCCTAAAAAGCTGCATCCAGTTGCATACACAAACTCCCCACGATTCTGCTTAGAGACTGTTTCAGAAAAGTAGCGTTAATTCCTCCCATCTGACATTTCAAACTGATCAAGGTTCTTTGAATACTATGTGCTCTTTAGTAAACTGTTCCTCATGTCTATGAGCACCATGGACCTGTATCGGCGCTCCAGGCTCTCCATGTACTCCAGGTAATCGCCCACTCTGAAGCCCTCGATGGGATCCTCCTGCACAGGGGAAAAGAAGTGCTGTCAGTATATGTGGATTAGAGCGACATAGTAATACATTAATAGCATTGTTAGCTGTATGCTACTGTAGTATAGAGAAAGCAATTTCTAAACCGAAAAATTGTAATTTCTAATTGTAAACCCTGGTACAATTCAAGCAACCAGAAAAGATTTGATTAAACAAGTAACAGTTGGAGATTATGAAGTTTTCCTTGGATAATAGCAATCTCCAAATTCTAACAAAACAACAACAAAAAAAAAGTAATGCGCAGTAGTAATTCGTACTGCTCATTCTGCTGTGTATTGGCTAATTAGGTAAAATGCAGGAAAACGCCATCCATGAGCCAATGTGAAAGAAATGAATTAAAAGCCTTCACACTGCTCCATGAATTACAAAACAACACTATAGAGAATACAAATAAAAGAAAGCACAAACAAACCCTTATGGCTTTGGCATGTTCAGAAGAGAAAAAATAGCTGCAGGTTAAGCAAATTTTTTGGCCACAGCTGCAGACTGGTTTGTTTGGCAAATTAGACTAATTACTGCATGAGTCAGTGAAATGCAAACGTGGAATGAGTTTCGACTAGCTCAAAGCGAGTGATAAAGTTGAAGATGGCTGAAATGAAATCACTTCGCTATAATAAAATGGTTGATTTATACGTTTTTTTCCCCAACACTACAAGCAAGCAATGATTCAGCAGATAAGGTGCCAGCGAGGTTATGGACAGAATCACTCCGTTACTAAATAATGTTTATTATTACCAAATGTTCAATGTTACTGAATGCAGTAATGATGCTAAATATAATACATCACGGCACTTCTGAATGCTTAGTTCTGATTGGTCGGATGATGTGTGTTTATTTTCTATAGGAGTAGCTCTCACAGTAGCTCATACCTCAGGTTTATATTCCATCCATTCATCTAAGAACCTTTGTAGTTCAGCTAGAGAGAGTCAGGGCCAATGGGGATTGCCATTGTATTTATTCCCATTTTATGACCATACAAATTCAGTTCATTTTAATTTAGTGATTTAATAATAAGAATTCCTGTAAATACAGTAAGTGGAACCTTTGGTCAACATTCACACGCACATTCACACACTATGGGCAATTTGGCAAAGGCAATTACACCACGCCACAGCGGACCTGCCGATCCTGATGCAACCCTCCAGTTTTATCCAATCATGGGACTGACTAATTATGGTTGAAGAAATACAAATAATTTGGATGTGTAGAATGATCCTGAGATAGTTTTTAAAGGGTCACTTTTAAAGGCTGTTAAAATATAAATAATAAATACTGTCACAATGTTAAGTTGTAACACTCTCACTCACTCACTCACTCATCGTCTATTTAACCTGTATCCGGGGTGGCGGGGGGCCTGAAGACTTAGGGCATGAGGTGAGGTACACCCTGGACAGGGTGTCAATCCATCGCAGGGCGCACACACATACTGTACACATTCCAGGCAATTATGGGAACACCAGTTAGCCTAATATGCATGTCTTTGGATTGTGGGAGAAAACCGGAGTAAAAAAAAAAAATCATTCAATAACTCTTTGGAGTAGAGCTGCTGTACAGTATGATCTCGTGTAGATGGATGATGCCTACGTTACTTTATGCCCCGTTTGAAGCGTTTCAGTGCAGAGCAGCCTGACGTACCTTTGGCCTGGTATGAATTTTCATTAGGAAAGTGCTACCTGACGGACAGGTTGCTGTTATCAGAAGCGTCTTTTATCAAAAATTGACTAGCATGTCTAATTTGCAGCAGTTTGCAGACCCATGTCTGGGGAAACTTTGGAAATGTGCCGCAGCACAACTGATGAGATCACACACAATGACTGGAATGTCAAATGATATAAAAGAGTATTCCTTAAAAAATTTTTTTATTTAGCCTAGTTTTTTTTTTTTTTTTTTTTATGGCTTTGGACAGCAGTTGATATAAACAGTTTCACTATGAAGTCTTATGACTACAATAACTTGAAAAGTTTTAGGATTAAAATTGCAACAAACAAGTTTGTACCCAAGTCTCCATCAGTGAACAGGTGGCGATGGACTTCATGTTAACTAAAATGCATCCTGTTATATAGTGCACATTTGACCCTACAGCAAACGGTTATTGAATTGGTTTATTTATGGTCTTGCTATCTGTTATCATCCAAATGTGGACAGGTTTCCTTTTTAGGTCTGGTTTCTTTAGGTCATCTCAGGAAGTTTTTCCTTCCTAACAATGTCTCCGGCTTGTTCATTAGGGATTAACTGAAAGCTATACATTTATATGCAGAATTCTTATTCCTGTAAATATACTTTATTACAATGTCAATTGTTCAAAGCAGTGAATAGAGCTAAACTGAACTGAATTGAATGAAGAAGTCTCCAGTGTCGGCACTGGAAAATATTTAAGACAGAGGAGCTTTGTAACAAGAGATGGTTGGTAAGAAGTAGCTACTGTACTAGTATAGTTGCTACTAAACAACTTGTGTTGCAATGTTAAATGTAACTATAAAAGTTTGAGTTGGTAACAGTAAACACTTCCTGTTGGGACACCTCCTACCACCCTGTGACTGATTATTTTCCTATATCAACATGTCCCCAAGTGTTTAATTTCTTAAAAGCCACTCAAACCAAACTTTTCAAAATTGCTTGTGTTCTTATTTCCATTCCACCAATAAGGCTATGATCACATTACAAACCACATTGTTCAATTGTGATGTTTTGGTAAGATGGGATTTGCATGTCATAACGGTTGACATTCATAATTACTGTACAAGTGACATTTATTTGACTCTAATGTGGATGAGTCTTTCCTCTGAAGTGATGCGTATGTGCATATCAATACATCTTCGCTCTGTGAAATTTGCTCAGCTCCTTCCAGCTTTGCTTTGATAGTCTAATTGCGGCAAATGTTTACTAAATCACTGATTACATGTTCACTCCACTGACTACCTTCCCCGCTGTCCCACACCGCTGAAATTAAATCATTGTGCTGCCGTGGCAAAAAGTTGCATGAATTCCGATCTGTCCGTCCTTATTCAAGTCGCATAAACACGTATTGGATATACAGTATCTCTGTATATAACTGTATAAAACATTATAATCTGAAGTTTCGTGAGTTCAGACTTGAACACTCAGCAACTACAATTCTTCTACCCTTATTAAAAACCACTACTGATATAACTAGTATTCTGAGCTTATGTGTAGAACTGCAACTGCAATTCAATAATGTTTTATATTGTAACTTTCAATACACATACAAAAATGCCAGCTGTGGCTGCACCTACAATTATTAACAGTCTCTTTATGGTTAAATAATGGATCCTGTTATACAGTGATGAGTCAGCGAGATTGTGATGTTTACATGTACAGTACTGTATGGATAAACCAAGGTTTCTCTAGAGTCACCTTTCCAAGTGCCATTCCTTGCCATTCATCTATCAGTCATGCCCCACACTAGTTAACATATGAACGATGGTTTTCATTTCAGTCAAAATAAATTTTTAAGTCAAAATTCACTTTAGATGTTGTTTGCGAAATAAAAGCTCTGCACAATGCTCCTTACTCACACTTTGTCTAATTATACAGCATCACATATATTTATAATATACAATTATCACACACTCCTTATAGTTTCATTACAACTGTCTATAAATCTAAAATTTATACATACTGTATAATAAAACTGTAAAGTTGGCGTGTCTGTACATTGGAGATATTTATGAAAAAATTATTTGTGGGACATAATATGAGTAATAGAACACGTTTTTTTATGCATCACGTAAAAACTACTAAACAAATTTGAATAAGGTTTAAATGTGTATTTGTATCAGAGCTTGAGGTAACACATAGGCTTTGTTTCGTCGCAATCGATCCACCGGAAGAGAAGATATGCTACTTTGAAATTTAAATAGAAAACACCTTTATATCATAAAAAATCGATCTTGAAAAATATCTTTAGTTCATCTCAAAATTCAACAGATGGCGCTGTACATTATTTCTACGCACTTATGAGTGTGCAGTTGAAATCTACTTAATAAACGCGATCTCACACCTTCACAGTATCACACGCACTTCATGGTAACACATCAACATTTTTGTTCATTCCAAAAGTCAAAAGATGGCACTGTACATTTTTCAAAAAAGCGCTTATGAGGGTGTAATTAAATTCCACATGAACAAAGTTGTGGGCACATCTAGTATTACAATAAGCAACATATCAAATATGACAGGACAGGATGTAATGGGGAATGAATAATAAATATAAAAACCTTCTCTCTGTAATTTAGGAAGACCTAAAATAAGGAAGAAGGTTCTCAGGTTATTTGTGGAAAAATTGAAAACATCAGCTTTTTCTTTGTTAAGTAGAGCTGACACTGGAGACTCCTTACAAAATGCTAAACAAATGTCTATTATTGAAACCTTCGCCACATCAATGATTAGCTGTTTTAATTTCCTTAAAAAATAATAATAAATAAATAAAAAATAATAATTTGTTATTGTTATTTGGTGTGATCGCTATGCAAGTCCTTGTGCACTTTATTACCATAGAAACTATAACAAGCGTGTTACTTATTTAACACAGTCGAACCAAACGAATTTGACAATTCAACATCATTAAGGTATAAATATCAATTTAACAAATAAAACCATTACATTTACATAAAAAAATCACTAATCTGACTCTGTTACTTAAGTATTATCATAAAAACCACAAAGTCTTTTTTTGAACAATAACTGCTACAAAACAAACATCACAACAAAGCCATAATAGAAGGTTATTAGTGTTAAAAGTAAAATGTACAGATGTTTGTTCCTTGTGATTAATGAGCTCCTGTTGCTTTCCAGAAAAGGGCCTGGGGAGCTCACAGAAAGAGCTTGCATTGCATAAAAATCGAAATGAAGCATTTCAGCCCTAATCACTAAGCAAAGACATTAAGGGTGTTATTAATAATAAAGAAGCCAAAAAAAAAAAAATCAAAGAGAGAGAGAGAGAGAGAGAGAGAGCGTCTCAAGCCGGAAGCTCAGAACTTTTCATATATGCTGTGCCAGGGTTTTTCATAAAGCTAAATTCATGGTATAGGGATAGGGAATTGCTTTTGAATTTACAAGAACGCAGGATGGGCTTCATTCGTGTTTCATCTGAGATATCCAGAATCTTATGTCCTTCTTCTGCGCTCGGCTTCAGACAGGAGCAATTCAAAAATGTCATTTCCATTCCAGACTTTGATTCAAACTGCATGTAGGCTTCTTATATTCTGAATTTCTGGGTGTTTGCTTTCAGACATTTATTTATTTATTTATTTTTGGCAAAACATGATGATTTCTTTATTGTCTGTGGTCAGAGGATACAGAACCGGCAGAACTTTGTATAACACACTTCTGTGAAGGAATAAGGCTCATTCAAATCAAACACACACACATTTATTTGATGCACATAAGAAAATAACTATCTCGCACTTCAGGGCTCTTTTAGATTTATATTCAGCATAAAATCACTGCCACAGCATGGACATTTTTTATATGTTTTTACACTTTATACTTTTACTTTTTTCATTTTTATTATTTTATTTTGTTTACCTAATTTCCAGTGTATTTTTTTTTTTTTGCTATTTTAATTTTTTACATTTTCCATGATTGTTTTAGATTTCCTCTCACTTTTCAAACTTATTTCCACAATCATTTTAATTCTGTAAAGCTGCCTTGCGACAATGACTATTGTTAAAAGTGCTACAGTATATAAATAAAACTGAAATGAAATCAAATTGAATTGTAGTGTAATAATGTAATTTGCAGTGTAATTCTATGACACTCTAAGGCTAAGAGTAAGACATTCAACCGTACTGTTTATGGTTGTGTATGTGACAAATAAAGTTTAAAATGTAGTCAGACATTCAAAAGTTAATATTAAGTGTTATATATTTATGCAGAGAAGGAATTAATATTTAAACTTTTGTTATGGAGGTATGTACAGTAGGTAAATTTTCTGGGTTCCATATTTAGATTAGCAATACTACTAAATCATACAATTTTTTTTTTTTTTACAGAAAATACAGGAAAAAGAATACAAATAAATAAATGTAAAAAAGTGTATA
>JAQMYL010000020.1:14472638-14497152 GCA_030014365.1 Clarias pachynema
TATATAAATTTGATGATGATGATGAATATACTAAATGATTATATATATACATATATATATATATATCATTTAGTATATTCATCATTATCATCAAATTTATATATAGTTGATGATATAAGAAATCTAAACAAATATACACTGCCTGGCAAACAAAACAAACAAACAAATGATTGGTCTGCATCAAGCAAAGAAATGATTCACATTGGGTTAAGAACCCTTCAACACATTATCTAAACCTATAAGGATAGTACTGAACTGTCAACTTTGTGGAAGAAATGTGACCATAAAAAAAAAAAAATCATGACTGGAGACACTTAGTGAAGTTGCATGACAAAACGTCAGCAGTAATAACCATAGCTATGTTTAATAGTAAATCTAAGAGCATTTCTATACACACACACACACACGATGTGATGAGAACTCACAGGATTGGACTAAACAGATCTGAACGAAAGTTTAATTCTAGAAGAAGCATACAGTAGGTCTACAGACAATTCCTTTGACTTCATGCTTGGTTTGTGCTCTGACATGAACTGTCAACTGTGGGACCTTATATAGACAGGTGTGTGCATTTCAGGTGTGGTCTCCAATTAAGCTGCAGAAACATCTCAAGGATGATCAGGGGAAACAGGATGCCTACTTACTGTTTATTAAAAAGAATTTAAAAAAAAATTAAAAAAAAAAACCCATCATGCTTAAATTATTAAAAATTGTAATCCTGAACATATACAGTAGAAATATAATCAACTTCAGGGTCAAGGCAAAAAAATCTAGACCACATGAAGTCAGCCACCCTGTTGTTGATGATTTTCCTATAACAGCAAGCACTTAATTCCTTATTTAAAGTGTGATTGCTTTTAAAAACAGCTTCTGACTGATTCTAATATTTTCATTCCAAACGTTTTCAGTATAATCAGAGCTGGCTAGGCTTGAGCATAAACCCATGCATAAATAGTGCGTGTCCCACCTTGAGGAAGAGCTGCAGATCCTGGGTTTGGGTGTGCTGCAGAATCTCCTGCTGTAGGTGCTTCAGCACGGCGATGCACATGTACACTTGGTAATCGACGCCCATGATGATGCACGTGGTCACGTAGTGGCAGATCTCAGGCCAGTCCAAGTAGTTCCAGAAGCACTGAGTCAGCCAATGCATACACATCTTCATATGAGAGAGAGAGAGAGAGAGAGAGATCAATAGAATGACACAGGTCAGCACGGGCACCCTGACTGGTCTGAGAGAACAATATACACAACAAGCTGCAATGGGCTATGTGTTTTGACATCTTTATCAGAACCAGAATTTACTTTTTTAGCAATTTGAGCTACAGTCGTTTACTTATTGGATCGGACTATACGGGCCAGCCTTCGCTCCACATGTGCAGACTATTAACATCCCACAAGGTTTTGAGCTGCGCTGACCAAGTTGTCTGACCAACACAATTTGGTCCGTATCAAAGTCGCTCAAATTCTTATGCATGCCCTTTTTTCTGATTCATCAACACATATTGACGTTTGGGGCAAAATGTTTACTTGCTACGTAATTTATCACACCCACTTCCAGGGGCCATTGAAATGAAAATAATCAATGTTTATTCACTTCACCGGTCAATGGTCAGTTAGGTAAGTGCTATGTGTCTTAGTCGAGGTAATGAATCTAATCCAATCTGGTCATCCATTCCTGGCTTTCACATACTGTAGACCACATGACAAACTCCCTAACTTCATTGCCAACACACATGTAGTTTTCAATCATGTACAGTACCAGCACTTAAAAGAATGATATAAACTTCATCCACAGCTGTAGTATCTCTCTAGTAGTGGCCACAGTCAGATCGCCTCTGTACCTTCTTTAAGACATCAGACGTACTGTACTTTAGACCTTCATCCCCCTTCGGATCACGTTTTTGCTTTTCAATTCGGACATTATCGATATTTGTATCACAGACTTCCTGGTTTCATACCCTTGGGCTTCTGCTCACCAACATCCGTCATTCTGGAATTCCTGGATCTTGAGTCAATGCCTTGAAACGTTTTCCTAACAGGACAAAGCCGGCAACCTGACAGTTATGGCTAATGTGTATAACACTGTCAGTGAATGCTACAAAATCAACAGGTTTTGTTCATATGCTTAAGTGATGTCAGCAAGTTTTTTGTTTCTTGCGTAATGAAAGTCGCATTTATTTTTCACTCTGGTGTTTGTCAGGGAATGACAACACACTACAGTTGCGATAATTTAAGTAATAATATGAACCAACTTGTTTCATGGGCATACAGTAATTATAATCTGATGAAAATTCCAATAGAATTTTTAACAAATAATAAATTGCCGTAGCTACCATCCATGCGTACGGTCGCATGGGGTCTGGAGCCTATCCGAGGTAAATTAACGTACAAGGCGGGGTACGCTCACGATAATGTACCAACTCATTACAGGGCATAAACATACACACTCACACAGACCCAATCATACACTATGCACAATTTGACAAATCCAATCAAACTACTGTAGGTGCCTTTGGATTGTGGGAGTAAATCCTCTAAGCACACAGAGAACATAAGAACTCCAAACACACAGACCAGAGAAGAGATTCGAAGCTCTAACCCTGGACGTACAAAAAGACAGTGTAAACCACTAAGCTGTCATTTCTTATGAAGAATAAATGACTTTTGGACATGCTATTAGAGGAAAATGACCAACTTCAGAGTGATAACTGTAAATACATTTCATTATATCTCCCAGTTTTAGATTATTTTTCGTATAAGTGTACATTCTGAAGTGTTTTATACATTATAATGGATAGCTTATCATTTCTAAACATTCCCTCTCAACATTCAACATAAGTTCAGGAGCTAAACTGAATTTATATTTTCATCCCATTCACATATATTTAAGTATAACTACATAGTGCACAGAGCAGAATAACAGCATTATCTAAGCCAAAATCAAATTCTAATCTGTCTCTTAGAGTGGTGTTGCGGTGTCAGACATTGTGTGCTTTTTTCCCCCTTTTTAAAAAAAAAAAACTTTCTCCAGCATGCACGGTCTCCTCACTGAGTCTACAGCCCTCTCTGGCTTCGTCTGGAGTCTCAAGGAGACATGAACAAGCACAGTTGCCCTTCTCTGATAGAGGTGATACTCAATTTCAAGACACTTTCTTTCCCCAGATTCGCTCGTGCACTCATGCAGCTTTTATTCTAACTCAGAGCCCATTTTGCCTTGCTGCTAAAAAGCATTTCGCTCGCCCCAGCGCTTTTTAATATTTACAATATTTCTTCCAAACATTAAAATGCACTTTGTATGTAACACATGGTAACGTCATTGTGTTTAATTTTCCATGTAATTCATAGCAGTAGAAGCAGTCCTGGGTGTAAAGTAAAAGGACGTGTACTGACTGAAGCATGCTCAGAGTCTGACTACAGGGGCATAAAGCACAAAATTTACCTCTCTGATGGAAAGCAGCCTTAAAAAGACCCCTGAGAAGAATGGAAGAAAAATCAATGGAAAACTTTTAGCTTGAATGTAAAACTTCATGCTGCGGAATGACTAGAGGGATAGTGAAAGTTTTGAGTTTAAAAGTTTTTTTCTTGGCCTGATACAGTACATCTCACCAAGGGCTAAATTCCACTGCACCACATTCACCCAGTATTATGGGTAAGAGTGCGATGAATATAACTGACTAAAACTGATGACCAAATGAATTGTCAGTGAACGTAATAATCGATTAGTTGAGGGGAATGTGGCTAATTAATGTCTGTGTGATGTTGTGAGCTGACCTTATTGTCCAGTTCTCCTCAGTGAACTTTTCCCTTTTATGTAAATCACACATATTAATCACACATTTCTGAACGCGCGCTCTCTCCCTCTCTTTCTCGCTCTCCATCGGTCTCCTGCTTTGCTCTCCTGTTTATTATTTCCAACTCATAGGAACACATAGACTCTAATTAGCCACATTCTCCTCAGGTGTGTGTCCTTTCCGGTTGACCTGACTCTCGCTCTGTTCGCATAGCGGCACTTGCCCTCTGTACCACAGACTTTATCTCACTTAATTTTTCAACTTTACTGCCATAATTGCCATCTTTAAACTTTTATTGAATTCCTTTTTTCCCCCTGCTACTTTTCTAAGCCTTGGTTTTAGAAACATATTTCTGAATGAAATACATATGTACTGTATATGTACAGTGGAACCTTGGATTGCGAGTAACCTGGTCCGCGAGGTCTTGCCATACGAGTAGTACGTATACGCTTTGTCTGCCGAACGTCACGTGATCACAGCTGAGCCAATGGTTCTTCTTTTTCTCGCACTGTGGGATTATGGGTAATCCTCTCCCATGGTTGGTCTCAGTGCGCGCACGTCACTCGTATAGTCAACATCCGTGCGCATGTACTGTTTGTGACCATGTGCATGTGTGTGCACGTAAAGCATTTTTTTTTAAACTTTGTGTCCAAGTGTAGTGACTGTTCTTTAGTAACTGTACTGCAACAACAGCCCTCATGAAGAAAAAGGTTGAAAAGGCTGTAGCAGTGCGGGAGATGAATCTGTTTAACGACAACGCAACGTACTAAAGCCACAATTTTTTTTCAAAGGTTGCAGGTTAATTTTTTATATTTTGTATTAATTATTTTTATATTAATATTTTTGGGTGGTGAAACGAGTTCCCACTATTTCTTATCGGGAAATGCGCTTTGATATAGGAGTACTTTGATATACAAGCATACTGCTGGAACAAATTATTTTTATTGCAATCCAAGATTTAACTGTATATATATATATTTCTGTGTGTGTGTGTGGGCGTGTGTTTGCGCATATATATCTTATATATCGTTTATGGAGAACCACATCTTACATTTACAGTACACTGAGGGCTGCGAAGTAGGCTTCAACTTATCATGAGATGTTTTAACAGGTTTTCATAGGACTAAAATGTGAAAAATTTAAATGTTGAAATCAGCAGCAGTTTTGTGAGAGCATCACACAGACAAAAACCTATACTGTACAGGTAGATGCGTGACTCGACTGCATGAAGTTATCCTACGCAGACTGCTTCAATCAGAATTGTTTCAAGCCCCTATAATAGAGATGAGCAACACTGTCATAAACTGAACTGAAGAGACATAATTAAATTCTACCCTACTTTTGCCTGTAAAGATAAAAGAGTGAGTATACAGCAATTTGTAAAACCATCAACGCCACCTGTCAGTTCTCCACATGTACCCCTGAAGGATGTGACAAAAGGTGAATGCTGAAATTTGTTAGAAATTTTGAAGGTCGTGGACACTGTTTTTGTACTACTTATCGATGATCATGTAGCGTCCATAGCCACGCGAGTGTTGTTAAGCCTCCTCATCGGTGCTCGGGATAATTATTTTAATGTGTGTGCCATGGACGACACCAACAACTCCAGGAAAACCAGTGATACTGTAAGTAAGAATGCAGCTTACTTTATTGAATTTATGCTGCATGGTGGGGAAATTTATGAATCCCTGTATGACCTGTGGTGCTGCAGGAGCAGTCAAAGTTTGATTTAGTATTGCCGAAATTGTCGGCTGTGACAAACCCAAATCATCACTGTTGCAAAGCAGCATCTTCGATGTTACTAAAAAACCTAAAGTAGCACTAACTAGACGTCAGGTTCTGGCAACTCCTAACCAGTTAGGACCCCTCCGGAGCTCTCCTAAATTTTGGTGGAGATAGGAGAGATTTCCTATTGTAAGAACGTCGATAAATTAGTATCTAGCAAACCTGCAGATGTCACTAATGATGTAAAAGAGGATTTCTTCTGTTATGAGGTATGCTCTATTTAAATGTGCTATCAGCAAATATTTAGGATATGCAAAAAACACCTATTTTGACCAAAGCCAGATAATTATAATATGAAGAATAAAAAGTGCCTGGAGAAAGGAGTTAACAAAGGAGCCATGGTCCTTTTCCTGTCTGACGAGCAGTACATGGTAGTCTACACTCCAGGATAACAAACATCACAAAGCTGCAATGTGCAATTTGCCAGTGAGAAATTCTACACCTACGTAAAACCACAAAGTTTGAACTTCTGGCTTCTTATTTGCTCTTACGGTTGCTAAGGCACCAGTGAGTCTGTTCAGATTGTGGTGTATTTTGAAATTTCTCTTAATACTGTCAAAGGGAAGTACATCACAATAGGTCTCAGGACATCTCAAGGACAAAAATATTCGGTGGTCAGCAACCTATTGTTGGAAAAAAGAACTTTAGTAATAGACCTTGGCGGTAATAGACAAAGTCGAAGTCCTCTATTTACATTCCCACTTGAGTAAAAGTACAAATGTACTGTGTTTTATCATGGTTCTGTTATTATGTTATATTATCATTTTTAGGCTAATAAAAGGCTCTTATGTCACTTTAGGCATACTGTACAGTAGATCTGTTAATTTTACTGTCATTTACTGAGTCTGGCTCTAATAAGCTTGAGCAGACAACATGAAGGTGAGTAACTTCTATTCTGGAAATCCGAGTGGCTGTGGATTTGCGCGAGGATTTGTGAGCAGGCAAACGTTCATATTAAGATTTATTTTAAACGTAATGTGTCTACACATGACTGCCATGCTTTCTTTGGAAAAAATGAAAAATCCCAAACATTTTAATCAAATATCCCAGATATCAATCTCCCTCACTTTGATGAATATTAATCAATGTTTCACTTGTTTGGTGTGTAATAGATTGAGTACAGAGATACTGGATTGTTTTAGTTTATCAGACAGCCAGTGAAGGATGAATTTGTGGAAATAGTCCTGTAATCTCCATATGTTAACGTAGAACCCCATTCCACCTGCTGCAAGTACAGTAATGCTAATCCAAATAGATTTTATTTACCCAATTCCATGTTCAGGTGATGACCTTCAAACACTACACATTACTGTGAAACAGTTTGCTCGCTAATGGAAATGTATATATAAACCTCAAGTGATTACTGGCTCCAGCCTGCATTGCTGTTGTTGTATTTGTTGTTTGAATAGCAACGCTTTGCTGCTTAAGAGTTACCAATTACTTAGCTAACTACAGTATCTGGTGAGACACACAACACAATCATGGTAATGAGAGATTAATTAAAAACACATACACAACAAATGATTTCGCTACTACAGGCTAGCATTAGATTACACATTAATCCAGAAAATGACCACAAACACAAAAAATGAGCTTAGCTCTATGTCTTTGTTTAGAATTAACTGAGAATTACAGAGGCAGGCAGACAACGCATTTAAATAACTCTTTCTTCTGTTCAACAACGTAAAAAAAAAAAAAAAAAAAAGGACAACTTTCAAATAAGGTCAGGGGTACTGGGTTAGAGTCTAGACCTATTTTCAGGCACTCAGTTTTGTAGGCTGTTGCACTTATCTTGTAATACACTGGGGTTGACATTTCAGAAGGGTTACTGAGCTGCAGCAAGCAAAGCAAAATAACTATGAAGATTGCTGGAAATTGCTGGAATTGGGTTAAGAACCTGGAAGGATAGTGCTGAACCGTACAGTGTGGATGAAATGTGGCCAGGAAAAAAAAAAAAATCAGGAATTCAGCTCACTTAAACACTTGTGATGAGACAACTTCACTGGATTGGGACTAAACAGCTGTGTGGCCATAAGAAAACCACTTTTTAGGGAGACTTATCAGAATAAAAAGCTTCAGTTTGTTAGGAGGCATAAAGACTGGACTTTAGAACAACGAAAAAAACAAAACAAAAAAAACATGTGGTCTGGTGAGTCCAGATTGACCCTGGTTGGTCAGGTGTAGGCTTAGCAACGTTGTGTGGCAATAAAATGAAGTCAGCTGATTATTTGAATGTTCAGGTAGTCCTCGACTTATGAACGAGCTCTGTTCTGGGAGCACGTTCGTAAGTACGATTTGTTCTCAAGTCCGACAAAGTGAGTCTTATACGCCTTTGACACGAATATACAATATATAAAGCATACCAATCCACGTGACTAAATCGGTCCCCTTTCCCCACACTGCCATCATGTGGCCAAAAACCATAATCACTCCTAAAGAAATGAATCTCACAGTGAAATGTGTTATCTCTGCGTCTCTGTCATTGCGAGGGGAATCCCGGACGCCATTGTGTCTCAAAGCTGTTTTGCACTGTATTGGACTGTGAACTCTGTTTTGTTGAGGATCTTCTGAAATTAGGATTATTCACCATCAGGACAGCTTTACAGGACAGACATTTTCTATCATCGTGCTTCCCAACTGATTCATTGAAACCGGTGAGGCCGACTCATTCCTCCCCCCCCCACCAACACACATACAATATACCAAATTTAGGACATTTTATACATACACTTTACACACTTAACATATTGTATATCATTGTAAATATTGGTATCTGGTGCACTGCAGTGTCTATTTTTGTACAATACACGTGAGCTACTCTGTTTGTATCTGTGGGAATTTGTAACTAAAATGTTCATGGGACTACCTGTATTAAATGACCAGGTTAATAAAATTAATGGAGTTTTTTCCTTCCCCATTGGCACAGAATTATTCCAGGACTTAAATTGTGATGGAGTGGTTTTGGAAACAAGATGAATCATTTTCATACATGAACTGGCCATCATATTGTTTGCTGTAATCAAAGCTAAAGGCGATGGAATCACATTTATTGATTTTTTTTTCAGCCAGGCATTGTAGTAACATTCTGTGTTCACAAGGTAGGTACATCTAATATGAGCAACCGGCAGATCGAAGTAAACCAGCCAAAGTAAAGTACCCTTAATGGTGTGTTATTTCCACTCATAATTGAGAAGAAACGACAGATGTCACATGAAGTAATGAAATAGAAAGTGCAATATTTTATTTTAAAAGTAGTGGAGAAAAAGTAAAAATCCCTTCAAATAATTGACGTAATTACATTACCAAATTACATTTACTTTACGTAACTGTCCACCAACCCGGTACACAAAACAACACAAAAATCTCATTACTAAAAAGTACTGGTAACATTAATTAACCCTGAGAGCCACTGGATGGTGCTGCAGAGGTCAGCGTGAGAGGTTTAAAACTCTACCTGTGAGGGAGTGAAGCCGGACATCCTGAATGCGGAGAAGACCAGAGGCACCTCGGATTTTAGCAGCATCTCTACGTAGTGAGCGGTGCAGGAGTAGAGAGGTGGGACGCCTGACTGAGCCATCTCTTCTGGCATGTGCACCTGAGGAAAATGTTTTATTAATCAGAAGGTGCACGTGTTACAGCTGTGAAAGTATCAGCGTGAATACAGCACATAAACCCAGAGTGCTGTGTGTAAGCACATGAACAAGGAACGAGTTATGTTGTATTATATACCTATTTGTCTGTGTGTCTGTGTGTCAATGTATTGGAGCTTTTACTTGCTCAATGGCCTTGCAATTAAAAAAAAAAAAAATCAATCCCACTAATTAAAATTTTTCTTCAAATCTTGAATATTTGACTTCTAATTTGAGAAATTGGTGCTACATCACTGAAGGTGAAAATGAGTTACTGGTACTTGTGAAGAGTTAATAAGCAGAGCATTACTTCTGTGGCTGTGCCAGAGTGAGGTATGAGAATAACCATTTTTCATGCAGCGTTCGGAGAGAAGCCTACACGTTTCATTATTATTGCTTCTACGCTCACGCTGCTGACAGTGACGCCAGGGTAGAGGGGGGGGAGACACGCTGTGTGAAGGATCGTGTTCCTATTTAGAGATTCGAATCGTGGTGTGAACTCTGTGCCTTCTCTTCTTATTCCCTCTCTCAGTCCTTTACACTTTCTGATTTGCATGCGCTCTCGCACCGGTGACACAGCAGTGTGGGGTTACAATCAGGTAGACAAACTCCACTTAGTGGAGCATTACTGTTCAACATACATGCTGAGATGCTTTTAGTTGAGTAGAGCAGGAACTTTTTACAATTCCTACTTTTCACATTTGTGGGGAAAAGGTAAATGAGAATGGGAGAGAGTCTCACAATGTTTTACATATAATCTGAAACAGGACCGTATTTATGAGGAGCTTGATGAGCGGAGATTTCGAAACTGTTGTTTTTTCAAATAAAAAGTACGAAATGTTGGGCTTAAATTAATTAAAAATAAATAAAAAATTATATTATTTGTCAAACTGCAGTGGCGCAAGAGGAATAAATCAAATCAGAACAGTCATTTTGCTTCCGCTCAGACTGCATCGTGGATTATTGTCTTATAACAGCACACCTCTAACTATTTTATCCCTTACAAGTCACACCACAAGAGGGACACAGCAGCTCATATAAATGATTTACAAAAAAAAAAAACCCTTGCACTGTTACGTCATTTCTGGGTTCCCCAAATGGACCAGAGGAAATTGAGAAAGAACAAAACAGATAGAAAAAAACACATGGATTAAGAAAGAGTGCAGCTACTTAATGGGAAAAGGGGATATGAAACAAGGAAAGGCGAGACTGTTGTGGAACTGAAACCAGGAAGCCAAAATAATGTTCTTGCTCATGCCAGGAAAGGGGTTCTGGATAGAGTAGACTCACAGATCTGTAGATTCGAGGCGGCCACAGGAAGGCTGAAGTCAGTAGTCGTGAGAAACGCAGCAGCAGGGTGAGAGTACGGCCAACGTCGCCACCCATCAGAAGAAAAATGGTAGACGACAGCCAGTCGTAACCAGGGTAATCGCCCTTAAGATAACCTCACGCAGCAAGGGTCAAGGAAGTGTTAACACTGCGTCGCATTACAAAAAATAAATGATGACTTTGTCATTCCCTTATTGTATAAAACTTAACATTTAAGGCTATCGAGGACAATTTTACTGGTCAGGTACTGTATTAATTATATTTCCTCATATCATATGTAGATTTAATAGACTGATGCAGGATGATAATCATTAAAGAGGCATCAAGTAAAGATTAGTTTTGCATTTTTTACCCCCTTATAGTTGGGTCTTTAATGATTAAGTGGTTTTGCAATAAAATGATGTCTGGTCTTAAGCTACCCCAAAGATCTATGGAGCTCAAGACGGTATCTCGAAATTAATTAAAAGTGCATCCAAACAGTACGGATTGGAATCCATTTTCCAGAGACTTTTTCAGTGACTTCACGCACTTTTGCTAAAGCTTTGACTTAATCCAAACCAAAGCCATTATCACTGAAAACAAGGAGGGAAAAAAAGCCACTTGATCCACAAGACCATTAAAACAGCCAAGCATGCACAGAGTGACAGAGTTTAAACTTAGTTTAACACAGTAATGCACAGACCCTGTGGCGAGGATTGCAGACAGCTAGAGATTTTAAAACCAGAGCCTGCTGTGATTTACACCGTCTCTCTCCCAGACATACTTAATGCATTCTGTGCATGTATTGAGGTAAACTGCACAGATGTCTCGGTGGGAGCACCCACTACAAGCACAGACAATGCATTAACCATCTCCAAGCTGGATCTATGTCAGTTCTTCAGGCAAGTATTACCTGTAAAGCAACCAGTCATTGACACTTTCAATCCCTCCTTAACTCTAACTACTGCATCCTCCTGTTCCAAAAAGTCTACCATTGTGCCAACACAACACTGTGTCTCCTGTCATGAGTACTGTACTGTACGGTACATGGATTGAGAGATTATTCAAAGACATCATCTAATCCATGCTCCTATCTACAAAACTACAATACACCCACTGCAGTTCGCCTACCACCAAAACAGATGCAGACGATGCAGTTTCCACCAAACAGAATGTCCTCAGTCACCTAGAACAATGGGATATCAATGTAAGAATGCGTGATTACAGTTAAGTGTTTATTACCACAGTTCCACACTCAAAACTAGACTCTAAGCTCAGAAAACCGGGCCTAGGAGAATCCCTGTGCGGTTTTCTGAGTGCCTGAAAAACAGGTGGGTGACGTGGCCCCAACTGTACCTCTCCACTAACTACTAGTGTAGGTGATCCACAGGGATGTGTACTAAGCCCTCTTCATTGATCCCTGCACATGAACCCAACATCATTTTTAAAGGCCGCATCTTAAACAACCGTCACACGGCACAACAACTTCTGATGCAATGTGGAGAAAATAAAGAGCTGGTCGTAGATTACAGGAAGCAGACAAGAACACAAAATGTTTTTGTGTGGAAAGAAGTAGTGGAAAGAATCAAGAGCTTCAAATTCCTTGGGGTTCATATCTGTAAGGATATCGCATGGCTCACACACATTGGAGCTGTGGTGAAGAAGGTACAAATACTGTACATCACTACCATTTAAGAGAGCTGAGAAGGTTTGGCATGAACCCAATGCAAACCCAATTCAATGTATCCTGACCAGCAGCGTTACCTGTTGGTTTGTGAACTGCATGGGTCTCAAGTGCAACAAGAATGTCCCTGGGCAAGTAAGCATTCCTCCATCCAAGAGAGGCTCTGAGGACCATAAAAGACCCCTGCCACCTGAGCCACAACCTCTTTTCACTACTACTTTCAGGTAGATGATACACCAGCATCAGGGCACGCACCAACCCACTCAGAAACATTTTTATCTCCCACAGGCCATATGTTATTAATACTGCTTATTAATAACCAATCACAGCGGTAAAGGACATTTAAATTCTTAATAAATGCTCAAGTCTGCTATGGTGTGTCATTTTAGCATTACACTATTGCACACTGCATTTTAACAGACTGCTGGAAACTGATTGTTTATACAATGTAGTACATATTGTACCCAGAATGTCATACTCCCACAAACCATATTGCATCTTATATGTTTTCTACTTTTTATTTATCTTATTCAATTCTTATTCCACTGTTAATGGCTTTTAAAATTATTTTTATTCTTAGTAACTTGTGTTTTTACTGCATTGTTTTTTTTCTCTCCCTGAACATAAGAATTTCACTCACCCTTTATACTTTACTTACTAAAGTACTGTATAAAAGTAAACTATGTAAACTGTGACATGATCTTTTTAATCATGCTTTATAAATTACTTGAACAATTAGTCATCCAATACAAGTGAATGTCAGTCTTTAATAAGAAACTTGGTTAATACCTGTTTATTGATTGATTAAGCGTTGCTTAGATACAGCACTTTTCCAAATATCAATTATTAGCAGATTCTCATTTTAAATCTTTTTTTTTTTAAACAAACCCTGTATTATTATTTTTTACTTGACAAAAGTATTGATATTGTGAGTATACACAAATAAAAGTTGACAGATTCAAATGATGTATTATACTTATGTGTAAGATCAAAAATGATGGTGCATCGCTGTTATCAGGAAAAAATGCCAGTGATCCCAACAGTGGGTTTGTAGACCGCAGTGGGTTTTAAAACATTGTGCAACATTCTAATCCTGGTCCTAACATATTTTTAATGCCGTGCCCCCTCTCACCCTTCAAACATGCACCTTCTCCACTTGTCGTGCTTTCTTCCTTGTAACATCTCATGGAGTTGTCCTCACTGGTTGTTTCTGGTTTGCTCATGGTTTCAAATTCACATCTGCATTTCTGTAAACCTGCATTGTGAACCTACACAAACTGAACTGAATTTTCTCTTTGGTTTGCTAAAGATGAAACCAATTGTGTAATGACACTGGCTTGTTGGTGACCATTACTGCTTTCAATCTGACAAAGCATTGATGAGAAACATCATGTCTGCTATCAGCTTCAAAACTCCCAAACTCAACAGCATCTAACTGAAGTGTGATAAAGATTGGACTGCATTTGTAAGAGTAACAGGCACAAAGTTTTCATTTTGAATTCAACTCTCCTGTCCAGTACATTATACTCAATATAATAACTGATTCAAAAGAATAAAGAAGCATGATTTTGTGTCAAGTGGTTCACATGTTCTATTCTCTTATTAGTCTGTTCTTAGTTCTCCTTGTAAAACAGGTTCCAGATGTTCTAGACATTAAATTTGATGATGATTGCCCCAAATTTGCATGAAGAGATACACAAAAAAGAAAAAGTTACACATTCCAGATGGTGGTCATTCCAATAGGACATTAGACAATAGGACAATAGAACATTACAACAGGGTGTATAATTAAACGAAAAATAATTCCAGTGTACAAGACTATTGTCAAGTCAAGTCTAAGGCAAGATCAGAAACAAAACCCTAACAAAAAAAAACAATAACCTTTCACGGCCAAGCCTTTACTTCAACTGTTAGACCAGCTTCTAGACTCTCTTACATGAGCAAGGCTATATTTAGAGAAAAAAAATAAACCTTTATTTTATCTTCTCACCATGTCTCGCCATCACTTCAATGTTTAATCTCACCTTCATACTGAAGATTTGTACCAAGACAAATGGCCAATCTTAAGACTGAGCTTGATTTGTACAGCCCTACTGTACACATGCACTTATCTATAGACTGTATATAAGATGGACAGAATAGTGCATTTGATTCCCAGTGTGCCTTGTCAAAGACAAAAGGTGTGCAAATAAAAGTTTGCCATATTGCTTACACTTGCATATTTTCGGCACCGTAGGCGACGGAAATCTCAGGGCTGCCGACTTCTCTTCAATTTCTATATGGAAAGTCAAAACATTCCAGACAGCAGGGAAAAAGCATTTCTTATCTGGTATCCATAGTGACAGCTGAGCTCAGCACAGCTATTGCTTATCCAATATGAACTGCACTGTCAATTTAAACTCATAGGCTACATACACAAAATAGAAAATATTTCACCATAAATAAATGAGAGAGTTATCAAAAGAATAATTAAAAAAAAATAGGCCACTTACTGGGGAAGAAAAAAAAGAATAGAATCCAGTGAAGAATAAAAGTTTACTGCAGAGCAGAGTTTTGAGACAAACTTGAAATTCAATGTTTAGTGACACTGTCATTTTTGCTTTTTAAATAATGACAAGATAATGAGAATACTTTATTTTATGCAATTAAATTGCTATGCAACTATTACTATTTAGTATGAAGTCATTCTTTCTTTTAGGGTGTGCCCAGAGTTCCCTGCTTCTTAAATCTGACATTCTGTTACTGTATCCAGGCAGCTTTAAACAAAAATCCCCTTTTTACCAATATATCACACTTTTAGTCAGCAACTTCTCTTTAACTTCTTAAAGTAGCGTACCTTTTTTTTTTAAAAAGAAAAAAAAAAAAATCAGCACACATGGTCGTTTTGGATGGTCATACGTTAGATAGATATAAGAGAAACCCAGACTGAAGCATGAGAAGAAAGGATACAGAGATCAGACTGGATTGTGATGCGCTGATGAGACAGAAACTCCTGACAGTGTTTGATAAGAAGACAGATATCCTGCTCTGAATCCTCTCTCACTAACTTCAGCAGTGAGCCATACCTAAAGAGACATACACATTGAAGTTAGAAGCTATAAAATAACACTAGGCTTTAAAAAACAATACTACAACATATGTTCTAAATGAAATAGTACATCTTATACTGTATATTAAGCTGTAGTAAATCACTGCAGTGACTGCCAGTACAGAACAATAATCAGCAGATTAGCACCATGAAGCTGATGTTTTATTCCTCATACAGTATTCTACAGCGATTGCACGTGATTACAATTTTTAATTTGGAACAGCATATTTGTAACATTTATCCATTTACAATTACAGTTAATGTTGCGGAATATCTCTGATCATGTTTTATTTTTAAACAACAATAACAACAACAAAGCACATTTTTATGTTGATGAGAAAATGAAGATTATTTCAGAAGAAATAAATCGTTGTCATTGTCTATACTGCTTTATCCTGTATAGAGGGTTGCGCGGGCGGGGGGTTAGGGTAGGGGCGGGGCTGGAGTCTATCCCAGGAGACTTAGGGCACAAGGCATGGTACACCCTGGACAGGGTGCCAATCCATAGCAGGGTACTCACACATGCTCATTTACACACTATGGGGAATTGGGAACTCCAATTAGTCTAATCTGCATGTCTTTGAACTCCGGAAACCGGAGTATCTGGAGAAAACCCACGGGAAGAACATGCAAACTCCATGCACACAGTGGCGGGAATCGAACCCGGACCATGGAGGTGCAAGGCGACACTAAGCCAATGTGCCGCCAGAATTAATAAATAAATAAATTCATTTAATTAATTTGAATTATTATATAACAAGCATTACATAATAAACTAGCATTAATTTAGCAGAAATTAGAGATAGAACTGTAGTTTTTAACACCTTGTGACCAATCAGAACTGAGAATTTAACACCACTATGGTATAAATATAGAGTAATGAATAGTCGTGACCTCAATTGTGCACTCTCCAGATAGAGGGCCAGCTTTTTTTATTTAAAAAAAAAAAGAAAATGACCAAATAAGTTCACCGTAAGTTTAATTACATGGTGAAAGGCAACGTATTACAGCACAAGCCTGCTGTAAGGAATTTGTGATTATCTCCTTGCTCAGGAAGAAAACAGCAGATTTTCCTCCTGGGGCTGAAATACCAACCTGAGAGTCAGGCTGATGCCCAGCTGTTCCACGGCCGTCAGACTGCGAGCCTTTATGTCGTGATCCACAACTATAAAAGACACAGTAAAGACAAATTACTGCACATTTATGGTGCTATCTACGCCAGCCATGCATGCCAGTCTCAATAGCTGAGACGGTAACAATGCTCGGCTGACAGGATGATCCTCGGCGCTTTTTGCGCAGCGCCGAATTCTACAGTCAGCCCGGCGACGGCAATTCATCACTGCTAAGCATGGTCTTAATTGGTTAAATGCCCTTGGTGAGAAGGAAATGAGCCCTAAGATGTGATTACGAAGCCACTCCTCTGTCCTCATTAATATTAGAACGATGGCAGAACTGTAATGATGACATGACGCAGATAAATACGTTTATCTCAATGCGGTACAGATAACAGGAGAGTATTTCTTAAAGCAGGGCTAAGTGAATTTTCAGACATGTGTCTAGTTAATGTGTATTACTAATAAGAAGCAAAGAATTTACCAATAACTAGCTGGGTTAAAAGGAATGCGTAAAAAGACAAGTATTGTAACATTGTAGACAATCTGCTGCATAAATGGTAATTAAAACTAAACAATAATTCCTACTTCTTCATGTCAAACCCATATTTGTTTACACGTTCTATAAATGTGGGATATACTGTATACAGCGGAAAAAAATTAGTCTAAGTTTGACTCGAACATATATAGGACAAAGTGTTCCCTTAATTTCTTTGGAGCAGTATATAACATCCAATGAATACGTTATGATTACATTATAAGGCATGACAACAATGGTATATTTATGCATGAAAATGCATTGCAGCTTACAGCGCCTTTTGAAAATTCTTAACAGAATAAGCCGTGATTATAACACATTCAAATTCAGCTCCAGTCTGCTTGCTTGGTGCATTGTATTTAGTCATACCTACTATAATTATCCTCATGTTAAACCTCTGGGAAAAAAATCAGAATTGGTCTGTAACAACAAGTTTTAAAATATTTATTGCAATGCCTTATAAACGTAATATTGCATCATGGGATTTCATTCATAGCTTACTGTAACCATGACCATTTTAGAAAGTGTTGCCAAACAGAACTTTTACGAAAAAGGGAACTCTTCCTACAGTTTTCCACTATTTAAAAGCTCTACGAAAATGTCTAATCTTTTATACTTTTTGAAAAATGTTTTGTGCTTGTACATTATTCAAATACATTTTTCATATACTGTTATCTTTAAGTTAAGTTTTTAAGCTAACCTTTATTTGTCACATATACTGCACAGTGAAATTCTGTCTTCGCATATCCCAGCGTAACTGGGGTCAGAGTGCAGGATCTCTGCGTCCATGATAGATGTGATGTGAGATGCTTTTCTGCTCAACACGGTTGTAAAGAGTGTGTGTATATAAGTTATTATAGCCTACTGTACGTGTCAGCGCCAACCAGATCTGGTCATTTTCCTACAATCTTTCTCATCGACAAGACGTTTCCACTCTCAGACACAACTTGCTAAAGTGTGTTGTGTGTGAGAATCTCAAGTCATTAGCAGTTTCTGAAATAATGAAACTAACCCAACATTCATGCCAGGATCAAAGGCATCATGCCTTTCTTAATATAAACTTTAACTTAAGCTATTGAACTGACCTCGTATGTTTTAAAAAAAATCACAAAGAGACAAACGAAAACTGCATACTTATAATAAAAGCTATGTAGATAGATAGATAGATAGATAGATAGATAGATAGATAGATAGATAGATAGACATCACACTCTTAAGAAAAAATATGGCTGAGCACTAAAGAAAAACGAGCTTGTAACTGACTGGTGATGTACAGTAATACTGACCTTTGTATTCTGCAGGTGGGAAGAAGCAGTGAGGTGGAGATGATGAGAGGTGCAGCACTGCCCTGTCCAAAAGATCAGCTAACACTACGGAAAACGGCACACCATGCACAGCAAACAGATATTAATTTAAAAAAAAAAATATTATTATAATTCTCTTTAATTTGGTGGAAGTAAGAGTTTTATATAAACACTAATCATGGCTCATGAAAGTTTTGTAATGTGTTACCGTGCTGTAATGCAAGTGTTCCTATTTATTAGAATGCTATGTACTGTCTTCAAGACAATTTAAAAAATAGAAAATTCATGAACTAGGACTAATATGGATCTAAACATCATTAGAAAGTGAAATCTCAGGTCATGGTCATAACTCATGTGAAATCATCATTGGGAATCGTATAATTTATAAAGAAGACAGGACCGAGGTCACAGCCCTGCAGAACACCGTGTGGATTCGTGCTGTGTTTGTGCAGTCTAAATCCAGCTTAAGAGACAAATGCAATTTCATCTGTCTTTCAAGGAACAAGCTGGCTGGCAGATTGAAAAAGAGAGATGAAAACAAATGAGGCAGAACATGGTTGAAAATAGGACATTTCTGAAAGTTGACTGTTTTTGATCACAGTGACACCAAATCGAGTATTTTACGTTATACAGTACATTTCAAGGAGACAGATCTCAGTCAATGTCAAGGTGTGCTCAAGTCATACTGGGGACTTTTGATTGTGCAGAATAACAGAACACGGTTATGAGAGTAAAACCTGCCTTTATTTTCTCTATATAATCCCCTTCTACACTAATGCACCTATCACAGTGTTTCACTAGTGCTTGGATACCATCAAGGTAGAAAGTTTTCTCAGTACACCAGAGCTATGATCAGACTGCCTGCTTTACTTTTGAACCCCTTTAATGGCCTCAAACATGTGGAAATGGCTTGAAGTGAGGTCAGGACTATACAGTGGATGTGGCAATAACTCCCAGCTGAGCTCCTGTAATGTGCAAGTGGCGCAATGGGTAGAATGAGGCCAGAGTTTCTGACTAAAAGCAGGCAGGCGCACTGAGAAATCTTTCTACTTTGATGGTATCCAAGGACTAGTAAAACTTTTTTCCCGTACTTTTTAATCTCATAGCTGTGTTCCGTTATTCTGCACAATCTAAAGTCCTGGTTTGACCTGGATTATTTATACAGTTTGTGATTTCTGTCTGAGCCGTTAACCCCATGCTGCTTAAGTATGTATCCTCAGTGCGTAGATGTCACTGCTTACCGCTTCCTGTAAGGACGCTGGATTTAGTGATAAGGGCCTTGCACAAGTGTCTCCTGCAGCTGTCCATCCAGTTTTCATCTCTCTCTCCATTTTTAGAAGATGTCAGGAAAGCGCAGACCTCACAGTCTATAGAGAAACACAAACAACATGAAACATGCTTTTTTTTTTTTCAAATATTCATGAATTTCAAAAATCATCTTGGCTTAGGAGGTGCACGAGTCTACACTTGATCAAGTGAGTGTGACCTTTGATAAGACTAGAAATGCCATGCTCTTTGCCTTACAAATGTTTTGCCAGACAAACCGAATAAATCGGGGTCATTATGCTCAGGAGCCGGTTTGCTTCACAGATCTTAGGTCATGTGATGCTGTGACAGCTTTTACTTTGAAATGTGGTGACCTGACAGTATATAAGAGTTGAAGCTCAACATGAAGCAATATTTCAGTAAATATATGTTACTACAATCTCTGTATAAATAAATACAATCCTTTGGATATCTAACTCGGAGGTGATGATACACCGATCTACCTTCATTCAATCATTTTAAATTAGTGTAATGTTTCCCTTTTCAAAGGGGGAGAAAAATTGACATTAATATATGAATGTGACTCCACAGAGCCATATCAAATGCATGGCTGGTTTAATTCCTTTATCAGGATTTAATACCAATTAAACAAAGCTTACCAGAGAATTAAAAGTGACAACTTAGCAATTATGAGTCTGAACTTGGTGATTATTTTAAAGCCCCATTCGAATCCCAGGATGGAGGATTAAGCTCTCAGATGGTTGTGAGGTGAATTGTAATCACAATAAATACACCGATGAGGCTCTTGTCCTTTTGATCTGACCCCAGCTAGTCTGCTGAAATATGCCTGCTCGCAAAGATGTATTCGGCTTATATTTAACCTCAAAGGACCATAATAAACCGATCAGTTTAATGGCTAAATGTTTAATGGCTAAATGTTTACACGCTCATTAAAATATTTATTTAGTTAAAGCAATTTATATAATATGACAAATCCCCTTAAAATAAATGTGGTTAAGAAAAATGCAAGTTTTATTAATATGCGAATTTTTCATGAGTATTTCCAAAATGACTAGGGTTTATTATACTTTGTTGAGCGAGAAACAATGCTGACACGAAGTTTAAAAAAAAAAAGAAATGAATAAATAAAAGCTTTTGAGCAAATTGCAACAGATTCTGCAAAGAAAATATAGGTAAAGTGGCACTAAACGCTTTTTAATCATAGTAGAATTTCACTCAGGATGGCAGTTTGAAATATGGCCGATTATGTTCTTGCATAAATTACATACATTAATCTTTGGCAGTACTACTAGTTTTATGCAATACCTCAAGTCATGCACATTTTGAAACCAAAACATAACTTTTCATATTTATTTTGTACTTTTCTCAGTCTCAGAAGGCATTTCACATGTATTATTCCTTTGAGGTAAGAATTTGAATCAAGAACTTGGCAGCCGGATTTCTTAAACCTGAAGGAGCTGACCAGAGCCCATTTCCTCCTAACAAACCTTGGTAAAGAAACCTTTATTTATATATATAGCAGTGAGTGGAAAACTGTGTGGAAAGGTATTCGTCTCAGGATGCTGTTCATGATGGTGGAAGTGGAACCCTATGCTTAAGACTGTTGTGTGTGGAAATCCCAACAGATCAGAGGTCATGTTAAATATTCAAACCAGTCCATCTAGCACCAACAACCATGCCATGCTCACTGAGCTCATATTTAACTGATTTCTTAGTGTTGATGTGAAGGTTTTTATTCGCAGTTATAGTTTTTGAACCAAAGGGGAAAATGCAGTCCTGGTCTATAAGGAGGCTAAGATCATACCTTGCTTTGTCCAGGCGGCCTTTGGCATTTCGAGGGTATAACACGAGGGCACAGGGTAAGATGAGAAGAGCAGCCATGGGTATGGTTCATTCCCCTGAAAGCGAAATGCACAACAGTTAAATACAAGTAAAACCACTGCCATGGATCAAATTAGGGAACCGAGTGAATAAACAGAAAACGGTTTATAGCAGGGAGAAAAAAGTATCAATTGGTGTATGGTTTAACATCCAATTTAGCTTATATTAGAAGAAATGAGCACTCTAACCTTCTCTAGCGCTCTCGGAGGAAGACTCCTTTCAGTCGGGCCGCCGATCACATTCATCCGAACCAAGAGGTGGTTTCTCTCAACAGACAGGCCATCAACGATAAACTCACTGCAGAAAAGTACAGGGGAAACATTATGCATTATCTTATAAATGGCGTAACATCTGGGTAGTATTAACGGACACCTTTACTTTTCACTGACAGGAAATAAATAAAGGAAATCAAACCTTCAATTAGGCAAAAGTCACTGACATTAGTAACATATCCACTATATCTGGACAATTCAATTCAACTAAAGGAACCTTCTGGTCAGAAATCTTTCCTTACACCAGCTTGAAGCTTGCTTCTGTAGATTTGCACTGGGATTTCCAATCTAATGTGGCTAAAGTTCAAGAAAGTCTTAACTGACAGATCAGTCAGATGCTCGTGTGCTACGTGCTGACAAAAGAATTAGTTCCAGTTAACAAGTTAACTTTTCCTTACCTATGTCATGAGCTTTGGTCCATTTCAATAGAACACGGTACGTCATAAAATGTAAACAAGCCCATTTCTGATGAACTTACAGTACACTACCAAGTTTCCAGTTAGCACTGACTTCCATTATATGATTATGCGATAAAATATGCAAGCTTCCTTTTTTGTGTTGGCCACAATGACCTCCAAATTGAAGAAGTTTAGTCATTTAGCCTTTAAATGCATCTTTGCCTATTGACTACATCTGTAAAAAAAAAAAAAAAAAAAAAAGGAACATTGGATAAGGCATGATTCGCTGTGTAGGGATGCAGCACGTACTCTTGACCCGGTGAAGATTCGATAACGTTGTCCTTCTGACACTGAATAAGAACGTCTGAAAGTTTATACTGAGACTCCAGGAGCAGGAGGGAGTCCAGGTTACAGCACACTGCACTCAGAAGTCTAAAGGAGGAAATAAGGGAGATGTTGATCAATTCAATAGAAATGCGTGTGTTCGTCTTTAGGGTCATATCGCTGCTAAAATTGTGCAAAAACAAGACCGTTGTGCGGTTTTAGAGATACAAATCAAAGCCAAAGTAGTACTTACTGTACAACTGTGCTTTGTTCATCAAACTGATACACATACAGTAAGTGATAGATCAGTGATATGATAAAAGCCTGGACTTTTGTTTTGAGGATGTTTTTTTTTTTATACTGTAAGTGGAAAGTATTGGAGAGTGTGTGTGTGTGTGTGTGTGTGTGTGTGTGTGTGTGTGTGTGTGTGTGTGTGTGTGTGTGTGTGTGTGTGTGTAGGTGGGTAGAGGGTGCAGGACTGATATGGTGTAACTGTGATGAGACTCTGATTTCTCTCTTTAATGGATTCTAACGATGGTACTAAAGCTTGATTGGAGAGGATTCTCCACATCCTCAAAAAGTAATGGTGAATCAAAGCAAAATCCTGCAATTTAAAGCATGAATATAGCATACATACGTACATACATACATACATACATACTGTACATACATACAGATCTGACCAAGCAATCTGATTGGCCAGGAGGCATTCCATGAGTGATGATAATAGACAGGAACAGCACTGGGATGTTTAACTATATGTATTATTCCGCAATACTGGAAAGAGCCGCCTGCCAAAACCAACATTCAAAACCAATCATGGAAGCACTTTCTGCGAGAAAACACATCTGGTAACATCATGTCCATGTTCTTGAAATTCATGGCTGCAAAGCTAACTATTTTCTAACCTATGGCTGAATCCCAAGTCCCTCTCTAACGCAGGATCTAAAGCACTCCTTGCTAGGTGGAACAAGGGATGCTAACTTTCACCCTACATAACTCACTAGCTTTCCATTTAACGTTATTTGTGATTCAACCCTGGAACACGGTTCTGATCTGATATTCTAAAGCAGAATGTGTGTAAAATAAAATAAATCTCGTCAGTTTCTCAGGACGGTCAACCACCTCTATGGTTTACTATCCTTACCTTTTGGCTACCGGTACGAATTTAAAACTACTTTCACCCCTGTTAATTGCACTAACCATCCGTCGCTAACTGTCGGTCACCAGCCAGTCTTGTTCCTTTAGTTCTGCCAGTAGTGGAAGGATATGCCTTGACAGACCAAAATGAGGTCATGCTGTTGTGCTGAATATCAGCACGGCTATGACGTGGCCATAGGCATGAGGGCAGGTGCACTAACCTCTATGTTAAGATATTTATTTTTGCTCTTAATATATCGGCTTTTTTGTCATTCATATAATTATATAGTTAAACAGATGCTACCTGAGTAGTGAACAAAGCAATATCCCTCTCTCCTACTAGGTAATGACTTTTCCATTGATATGACACAGAAATCCGCAAATGTTTGTGCCACTCACTTTTCTGTACGCAATGTTTTTCAGAAAGATGGATCTCTGTGGAACACCATTAGTGTGGGATCATTCTGCATATCTTCAGCACTACTCTACTATAGAACCTTGAAACTAAGAAAAAAATTCATACCTGAACAAACAGAAAAACAAATTCAAAGAAATTAATAAATAAATTAATATACTATTAAATATATAAAACATGAAGATTTCAGTAGACTCCAAGTGAATATATATTGCATAAAGCAATTTCATACTCATAACTCTAAAGTCCTGATTTAATAAAGGTGTGCATACATAAAACATATCCACAGTTTCCCAAAAATGTGCAAATTGATTTTCTAATGAAATTCATAACGGGCTGTTCTTTCTTATAAGTTTTTTTTTTTTTCACCCCTGAAGTATATGCACTTCAGAGAAATGATACATACATACTGTAAAAGTGCCAAATTCAGGTTGCTTAGATTTCTTTTATTTATTTATTTATTTATTTATTTTTATTTTTATTTTTAGATTAGATTAGATTCAACTTTATTGTCATTACACATGTACAAGTACAAGGCAACGAAATGCAGTTTTAGGT
>JAQMYL010000020.1:14504708-14520518 GCA_030014365.1 Clarias pachynema
TCTCTGGCCACTCTACCATATAGGCCTGATTGGTGGATTGCTGCAGAGATGGTTGTCCTTCTGGAAGGTTCTCCTCTTTCCACAGAGGACATCTGGAGCTCTGACAGTGCCTTTCCAAATCATGTCCAATCAAGTGAATTTAACACAGGTGGACTCCAAGTAAGCTGCAGAAACATCTCAAGGATGATCAGGGGAAACAGGATGCGCCTGAGCTCAATTTTGAGCTCCATGGTAAAGGCTGTGAATACAGTACATGTGCTTTCTTTCTCAAGTAAAACTTTTTACATGTTGTCATTATGGGGTGTTGTGTGTAGAATTCTGAGGAAAAAATTTATGTAATCCATTTTAGAATAAGGCTGTCAATGCGGCTTTAATGAAACACTAATGCACAGAATATGCTTTTCAATAATAAACTATATGGCCAAAAGTATGTGTACATACATACTGACTTTCACCCCTCAAACTGCTGCTCTAAAAGTTGAAATCACACAATTGTACAGAATGTGTTTTAATGCGGTAGCATTACGGAACCTGTTCCAGCATTGCAGTGCCCCTGTGCACAAACCCGGCTCAGTTAAGGTTGGAGTGGAACAATTCGAGTGTCCGGCTCAGAGCCCTGACCTTAACCCCAATGAACACCTTCGGGAAGAACTGAAACCTCCTCATTCAACATCAATACCTGACCTCACTAACACTCTTGTAGCTCAATGAAAACTAACCATCACGGTCACACTCCAAGGTCTGGTCGAAACACTTCCCAGGATGACAGGAGGTTATATTAACAGCATAAGAGGGGAATAACATCTGGAATGGGATGTTCAACAAGGTCATGACGTGTATCAGGTTCAACAGAGACTAGAGAACAATCGCGAGAGAGAGAGAGAGAGAGAGAGAGAGAGAGAATGAGAGAGAGAGAGGATAAAAAGATCGTACTTTGAGGCAGCTCCTGTCGATAGGCTCCATTGGGATTGGTTTGGGATGGAAGACTCTCACGTCCTCTCTGCCACACTCGAGTGATGACCACAACTCCACCACTATGGCCTGGATAAAACCTGGGAGGAACATTTATAGATTAGCAACGTAGATAGATCAGATGCTGTAACGAAGTTTTCATTTCGTTACAGAATACACAGAAACGATAAAGAGGGGAATGAATATAAGATTCTACAAAATCTGCTCTCTGTGCAACTTACCGGAGTTGCGCAGAGCAACAATGCCTGGGGCTGTAGCTGCAACCTGGGTTACCATCACCCCATAGCCAAACTTCTCACACCTGCTCACCTGATCGAGAAAAGGAGAAGAGATATACAGTACAGTATGAGAACAGATCGAGATAAAAGCTGTTTTGGCTCCAGGCTATTGCTTTGCATAATGTGAACACCGTGAGTCGCAATGTGGCAGAATATATTTACTGGTTCGTCCTGCATAAACAAAGATGCAGACAGTTTGCCTCCTGCTAACTAATCATATTTCACGTTACTTTTTCACACCGTTATGAAATAATATGCTGGTAAGAAGAGTAATAGCTTTTCCGGCATGAGTTTCAGGCAGTGCTGCATGATGCAGTCAGGAAAAATAAATATACGCTTGGAGCAGGTGTAACTGTGAGAAAAGCTGGAATTCTGTATTATGCAATGATTTACAGACATGGCGGTGATAAAGATATCTGATAAGGAGTGATAAGGAAATCTTAATGTTTATGTAGTTACGATCTGTCGAATTATAATGCTGTACTATTACACCTTCAAGGTGAAAAAGTATTTCCTGATTTGGGAATTGTAGACCAGGTTAAATCACCAACGAGGTTGAAGAAGCATAAAGAAGACCACAACATCAAATAAATACAAATAAAGTACAGAAACATAATTATATCTTCATCCTTAGCAGCCTGGTCTGGGTTACAGTGGATCCAAAGCCAACCCCTGGAAAACCAGATGGGATGCCAGTCCATTACATGACGTCATACTATACATAGACACATTCACATTTATGAGCAAATTACTGCAGCATCACCATGGAGATTTTTTGGAGATTGGGAAGAAACCAGAGAATCTGAAAGTAATCCACATGAACACGCAAAAGTCTGAACAGACAGTAAGCTGAGCTCAGGATCCTGGAGCTATGAAGTGCAGCGGTACACAATATGACACCATAGAAACACAAAACGCAAAAACATAAAGAATAATAAGATAAATCACCAACACATTAATATCTAACTCAAACAGTACACTATATTGCCAAAAATATTCCGCTCACCTGCCTTTACATGCATATGAACTTGAGTAACATCCAATTCTCAATCCATAGGGTTTAATATGATTTTGTCCACGCCCCTTTGCAGCCATAACAGCTCCAACTCTTCCTTGCATTCGTGAAGACAGACACTGATGTTGGAAAAGAAGGCCTGGCTCGCAGTCTCTGCATACCAGTGCACAAATCAAGGTCCATAAAGACACGGACGAGCGACTTTGGTGCGGAAGAACTTGACAGGCCTGCACAGGGTCCTGACCTCAACCCGATAGAACACCTTTGGGATGAATTAGAGTCGAGACTGTGGGCCAGGCCTTCTTGTCCAACATCAGTGTCTGACCTCACAAATGCCCTTCTAGGCTAAACCTTGTGGAACGCCTTCACAGGAGAGTTGAAGCTGTTATAGCTGCAGAGGGGGCGGGGCCAACATCATATTAAACGCTATGGATTAGGAATTAGATGTTACTCAAGTTCATATAAATGTAAATGTAGACGAGCAAATACGCTACTAATAAAGACTACTATTATAAAACAATATAGTGTACATGTAGATTAAAGCAATAAATAAATAAATAAATAAATCCCACAGTAGTAATCAATCTAACAACATTTTTTGGTATAATGTCCTACATTTATTAATTAATTTAATTTCCATATATACCTACACTGGAAACGCCAGTCCTCATACTCCACAAATTTGGTGGAGGACACCAGCAAACTGGTGAACATGCAAACTCACTGCAGCGTATGACTGGTTGCTTGAGCCATGCGATGTGTTGGCACCCCACACTTGTGCTCTACGGTCCCGAAATTATGCTCCGGGCCCTCTGCGACCATTTTCAGGATAAGTGTTATAGATGGATGGATGGATGGTTTTATACTGTGACATACTGATCAGAATGCACATCTATGGAGTTATCATATTGTAAGGTTTCTTATTGTTCAAACCGTACCTGGAGCTTTTTGGTGAACCTGGTGAACATGTAGGCGACACACTCAGGAGTGGCTCCGGTTTGTTGAAGGAGCATCAGACCTTTCGGAGTGGCTGCAAAGTTCAGCAAGTTGTCCAAGAGCATCTCCTCCCAAGCCACTCTGCAGTTTCACAATAAACAAGCAATCTGTTTCTGGCTGCTTGTAATACCTGAATAAAAATGCTGTAAATACAATGAAAATATGGACAACACATTGCCATGCTGAAGTGTCAGCATATCCATCAGTGTTTAATTCAAATATACAACAGATGTGTAACAGAGTTGTGATAATAGACGGTAACAGCACTGAGCTATATGAGCCAACTGGTCAACTGTCGTTCACCAGCATAAGTGAAAGTAGGGTGGTACGGTCCACTGGACTAAGGTAAATCAAAACCAGTCATAGCAGCACTTTCAGCAAGAAAACTGAAAACACATCTGATAGCACTAAGTAAAAATGCATCTGAACTGTCCGTATTGTTCTAATTATGCCTTTATGGAGGCTAACAAGCTACTAACACAAGGCTGAATCCCAAATCCCTCTCTAACCCTTGATCAAGGACAGTACTTGGTGTGTGAAACGAGACACCCTAGCGCACTAGCTTTCCATTTATTTTTATCAGGGATTTAACTCCAGTAGTTAAAGTAGTTGATAATCTAAATTTTACAGGACTCTCCACCACCTCTATGGTTTATTCTCTTCACCTTTGGGCTGGATAGTACTAGTAAGAATTTAAAACTACTTTCATTAACTCTCGGTCGCCAGCTCCGCCAGTCGTGGTTAGTTATTTTAGTCAAGTGAACAAAGAAACAAATTAAAATCTGTTGATAATAAATGGTGTTTGTGGAATTGTTGTATAAAAGCGATATCACACTTGAGGTTGTGCTGAATATCAGCACGGGTGTGATGCCTTCAGGACTCGGGCTGTGGTTTCTTGACTACGCTCGCATCACAGCCATGCTGATATTCATGAACAACAGTACTCCCTCTTGTATGATATTGCTTAATTAGACTACATGAACCTGTCAATGAGCATGTAATCCCTTTTTCCGTTCAGTTACATTTGATGTTGTGGAACACTTATGAAAGGAAAATTTGGTTAAAAAAAAAAAAAGATTAGAAAAATCCAGCTTGTCACATTAGCTAGAAACTGCAAAGCCTTTTCCATGTTGAAAAAAAAAATTAGATACAGTTTTATCTCTGACTGTTAGAAGGCACTGAAACTGGTGACCCATTCCTTTAATGCTAAATAAACATTGCAGGTTTACAGAAAACTTAGTTGTTTCTGTAGAAACAATACTGTATTATAGGGTATATTACGATAAAATATAATTAGCTGTTTTAGATAATTAATCATACCTCTTGACCAATCAGAAACAAGTGTGGTATTGTAATAATGTATTTGGCTCATACCAATGAATCAATAAGAATAATAATTTTAAAAATTGTCCAGGTTTTTAGTGGTACATCCTAAACCCAACTACTGAAACTTCATAATTTTAATGTACATCATTAATCACTACATAATTTTAATATGCGCAATGTAAAGCTTGTACTGCTTATAAAATCCATCTGGGTGTCTCACAATATACAGTACGTGTGAATATTTCTCTCACTGATTCATATTTTCATCTGCCCACATTTCAGAGATCTAAAAAGAATTTCCAATTATTGGATGGAAACATTTCAAAGAGAGAAATATAAAGAGACACAATCTCACATGCTTTGAAGGTCCTGGGAGGACGATGGCGCAAGAGCTCCAGGAACAGGAGTGGGAATTCGCTCTGAAAGTGAACTCGCCTGTAGGGAAAATGCTTCGGAATGAGAAACCCTCCCCAGAACCTTAATAAGGCACATGAACACTTGCTTTCATGCTAAATAAAGCATGTTATTGGCCGCAAACCAATGTTTAATTTAACTTTTGTCAGGTTTCCCGGATCACCGCTCATTCTTCCTATATCATTTAATCTAAGTATCTTTATCTTTTATCTAAGTATATTTACTTAAGTACACTAAATTAACTTTACTGTATATAATCTACCATGCAAACAAACCTGCCTTTGAAAGATATCCAACAAAGATAAGCAAAAAAAAAAAAAAAAAAACATTCATCAAGCTACAAGCTACCGGTAGCGTGAGCACTAGTAAGGTTACCTTTCTCCATGCCTGTGCTATGCATTCATGCAGGCTGTAGGGTCTCAGCACCTGCAGGCCCTCGCACGTGTTGTACATCTGACGGCAGACGAAAATGAAGGCCCCTTTCACAGTGGCTGAGTTCTGCAGCTCCTCACACGCACGTAGCTCTTTAGCCAGTAGCGCCTGAGTGAACTGCACGATCACGTGCGCTGCCGAAATACTGAAACCAAGTTTACATTTAGGCATTTGGCAGATGCTCTTATCCAGAGCAAATTTATCCCATTATACATCTGAGCAGTTGAGGGTTAAGGGCCGTGCTTAAGGGTCCAACATGGACAACTTGGTAAACCTGGGACCTTCCGAACCGTAGTCTAATGCCTTAACCACTGAGCTAACCCAGACGATTATGCAAAAAGTTGTGCCAAATATTCCGAACGTACGATTCTTCACAGCTTTGCAAGTAAGGTTTTATAATGATTGACAATGATTATGTGTTTACAGATTAAGGGGAAAATCTGGGAACATATTTTATTGTCACTGCTTACTCGGAGAGGTTTGAGTGTGGACATGGCAACAGACATCGTAAAACGTAATTGGGGTTCCTTACCCTTCACCCTCAGCAGAGACAATCTTCCTCTCGTACAGGAAAAGCGCTAAGCCGCGTTCGGTGGTGGCAATTCTCGCAAGAGTGTCTGCTATGTGGGTCAGGCTGCTTTCTGGAGAGTGTAATTTGGCCTGTGAAATGAAAAAAAAAAAAAAAAAAACGGATTGAAATAAGCCTTTTGGCAAATTGTGGAATACATGCAGACTGACAGTTTTAGGGCTAAAAACGAAAACTTTTGTTTTTGTGTTGCGTCTGTGCTTTAATATTTATAACAGTTCTACTGTTGAGTCCAGCAGGAATAGTGGCGTCCCAAAGTGGAGGCTCTAAACAAGTGTTTGTTTTGTTTTTAATGATGAACAATATATCTTAATGTCTTATGAGACCGTAAATTACTGTGAGACTGTACATTATTATAAGACTTTAAGTTATTATACTGTATAGTTAAGTTACTTTAGAGTTTATAAGTTTATAAAGTTATTGTGAAACTATAAGTTACCAAGGCACAACAAAACTGTAAAAAAAAGTTTTTTTATTGTTTGTTTGTTTTAGTATAATAAAAAAATCACCTGGAGATTTTTTTCCAAGTAGAATAGCCAGGTATAAAACCTGATAAAATATAGAACGCCCACAAAATACTTGACGCTTAATAGCGCAACACACAGTGTTATGACCTACTCAGGGTAAACTTATTTGGGGGGGCATCTCATTATTTCCTTTATTGTCATGATTGTGTTTGGACATGTTCAGCGGCGAGATTGTGAATATATTGGTAGAAGGACGCTGAGGCTGGAACTGCCGGGGTCTCATCACCTAATCCTAACCCTAGAGGAAGACCAAAGAGGAGATTTATGGATGTAGTGAGAGAGGAAATGAAGTTGGTGTGAGAGAAGCGGATGCAGAGGATAGGGTTAGATGGAGGCAGATGATTTGTTGTGGCGACCCCTGAAAGGGAACAACCAAAAGACAAAGAAGAAGTCATGATTGTGTTTAGCCTGATAACTCATCTTAAGGATTCTGCCAGCGTATGTAAACTTATGAGCAGAACTATCAAATATACACTGATCAGCCATGAAATTAAAACTATTGACATTCTATAAAACCACCTATGATTTGGGTTCCCTGGGCCCGTGTGACTCTACCAGACCTCTGGGGCATGAGGTGGTGTCTGGAACCATGACGAGGGTTGTGGGCTGAGGCCTCCGTTGATCCATGGATCTCTTTACCTGCTGGGTCCCATACGCAGCAGGCTGTGACTGGGTGGTCTGGTGCATTTCTATCATGACTTGCATTGACTTTTTTCATTGATTTGTGCTGCATTGGCTTTTATGTAGGTTCGGGCCATGTCCCGACGAACATGAGGGAGCCTTGGGTGCCCATAACACTTTCACAAGTGTATTAATGTATAATTGTTGACAAATGTAATTCAATTCACCTGGTGGTTGTGTTCGTGTTATGGATGATTGGGGTATACAAACAAACAAACAAACACAGTACTGTATACAGTATAGCAAGTCATGCTGCTATAGAAAAATGCAATCAAGCCGAGCCATTGATGATGATTCTCCTCTGACATCACATCCTCTAACCTTACAGTCATTTGGCAACATTGCAACATTTTATGCATTGATTAAAAAAGCAATACGTCATGCTTTTTAGCCACTGATCAATTACATTATAGCGGCTGTAAACACTTATCTCAGTTTCTCTTGAACAAAAAAAAATGCTGATGCTGGAGATTTAAAAATCTTAGCATCACCTTAGTGGAACATTTCATGGCATCAATTATTATTTTTTATTCCTTTCTTTTGTGGTTTAGATTATGTGTATCATTCCGCATGAAGGTCTTTGTGAATTAACTGTTGCTATAAAAACAATATCAGGCTAGGAGTGCATTTATGTTAAAGAGTTTATCATTTAGGAGTACTCTTATAAAACAGTAATGCACTTTAAACAATCAGTTCCAAAAAATTATAAGTGCTGTGTTAAAAAAAAAAAAATAATAATAATAATAATAATAATTTTAAAAATGCCACCAACTCTTCATTGAGAAGCATGGATATAGATACCAAAACGAGACAAGACTATTTGAAGTGGCTTCTTTTTGCTGACCTGTTTTCCTTTGAGCAGAGTGAGGATGGGGACTAGCAAGGTCTCGACAACGGGGATCTGGTAGATACACTCCACAGCACACTCGGTGCGTTCACACAGGGTCTTCAGGACCTCCATCACCAGAGTTGTAGGGGAGAGCGAGTCTACACAACAGTGCACATCACATACTGTATGTCAATATTCACACAGACTAATTCTGACTGGTATTGTCACCAGGTCTACTTGGACGTGGGCTAGAGAATTCGATGTAAAAAAAAAAAAAAGTATTCACTCCAGCCCTTACAAACTTGGCCTGTGTCATGCTCTACCTGTTCGAAAATGTGTGCACTGAAATAAAATCAACCCGATCATTTCAGACATTCAACATTTTTCTTTCCTGCTACTAGTCACCACTACACAACCTCTGGTCTGGAGAACCGCTCTTTGCTTCACAGTAAGTTTTAAGTAACGCAAAAAACCAATATGTGCACTTGACCGGGACACGGATAATCCGGGATTCGGGTTAATTACCAACTTCTGCCCTGCTGCAATATCCGAAGGAAGGAAAAGTGCCAAGACAGGGAGACTTTAGAAATCAATACAGTTTTAGTCAAGCCAGCAAGGATGTTATTGATTCAGCTCATTAAAGATTAGCACAAGGTAGGGCTAATGAATCATTGCTTAATGACTAGAATTGATTAGTTCTGAGGAAGACGGTGAGCTGTACTGACGAAACCGAACAGGCATGAAATGGCCATAAAACCCACAGAGTCACACTGAGGAAGCTGTTCGTCAGACAAGGAGGGCGGCCTAAAGAGTCATTTTATTACTCACAATGGACCATAAAAATAACTTCAGTGAATAATAAACTTCTTCAGATAATAATTCTACAGAAACGAAACATAAACTCAAATTAATATACGTATCTTCACACACACACAGATAGGGAGTGAGACGTGATTCATTACGGCGCACCTGCATGATTCAAATCGGAATGATGTGTGTTTGGGTGCTGATACATGATGTTGATTAGTATCACCACCAAGTCACTCAGAGTCACCGGGTCTGCAACAGATAAAGGAAGATAAATCCTGACTAAAGTAAACATCATGCACAGATTTCCTGCAAAATTTCTAGACAAAGTTATATAATAGCCATAATGGTTACATTCGGATTTAATCATTCATCCATAACGACAGGATACAACTGAGACATGGGATTTAAACTTCTGATCCCATGGTACGTCCATGAATCACCACTTTGTGTCCGCCATGCCTTACTGACCTCTCCTCTTCCTCACTTTAATGGGGAAAAGCTTCCTCCCATTGGTGTACATCAGAAGCCGCCCAAGCACACAGAGCGAGTGAACGAAGTGAGCGTACTCCAGCTCCTTAGCGCTGTAACTACTTCTCTGGACAGATCCTGAAGACACAGGACACAGAACAGCACGGCTCATTAAACTTACTTCTTCTGTCTTTCTATTTATTTGTCACAGCAGCACGGCTGTCACAGTAGTCCCACCTGCAAGATAAGTCACAGATATTAATGCACATGTTCATCATAAAAGTGGTGTCCGAAACGAAGATACTGTCTTAGTATCCTTAGTGAAGGAGGATTTCAGTAATGGGATAGTGAGGTAACGGACCTCATAAATGGTTGAGGTGATGTTGCTTGACATCATGAAATCTAGCTGTTGTAAATTGTTGATTCCTTTGAAAAATCTATACTGTACATATAATAAAACTGTAAAGTTGGAGTGTCTGTAAATTGACGATATCTGCGGAAAAATAATTTGCAGGGCGCGTAAGATGAGTAATGGAATACATCGAGATGATTTTTGGAATTGTCTGTCTGTTTGTTTGTGCCAGCATCATGTTAAAAAACTACTGAACAAATTTTAATGGGTTTCACAGGTGCATTTGGCTGAGCTTGAGGTAACATATAGGTTTTGTTTCATCGCAATCGGCCCACGGGAAGAGAAGATGTACTACTTTGGAATTTAAACGGAAAACACCCTCATGTCATAATTTTTTTTTTTTTTAATTGACCTTGAAAAAATCATTAGTTTATCTCAAAATTTAAGAGATGGTGCTGTATTTTATTTAATACATGCTTACAGTATGAGTGTGCAATTGAAATATATTTAATAAATGTGATCTCACACCTTCACGGTATTTCGCGCACTTCACGGGAACACGTAAACATTTTTGCTCATTCCAAAATTCAACAGATGACATTGTACATTTTTTTTAAACGAGCTTATGAGTGTGCAATTAAATGAGTTGTCGGCAAGTCTAGTGTTAAATAAACATCTCCTCTGTGACACCGTGGTGTCGTGGTTAGCACTGTGGCCTCGCACCTCCAGGGTTGAGGGTTCTAGTCCTGCATAGGGTCTGTGTGTGTGGAGTTTGCATGTTCTCCCAGTGCTTGGTGGGTTGGAAATCTATGCTTGGTATGGCTGGAAATCTCTAAATGATTGCCACAAATTTAGAAACACACATGTCCATAATGCCTTCATATGCTGTAGTCTTATAGATTCCCTTCACTGGGCTTTCAATAAAAGTCGCAAAACCTGTTTCCACACTACCGTGTCCTTGTGCACAAAGCAAGCTCCATGAAGACATGATTTGGTAAGACTGGAGGAAAAGAACTTTCTGCAATGACCTCTGACCTCAACCCCATGGAGCATCTTTGCGAAGACCCAACATCAGTACCATTAAAGTTCTTACTAAAGCTCCTGAGGCTGAATGATCACATATCCCCACAGGGACACTCCAAAATCTAGTGAAATGCCTTACCAAAAAAGTGGAAAACATATCTGGGAAGTGGTGCCTAAAAAGCTCATATGGGAATGATCGGTCAGGTGTTCGCATACTTTTGGTATCATAATACATTAAGACAGGCAGATTAATACAAACCTGTGATTTGACTGCGCACCTGTTATAGAAATAAGTCAACACCTTCAGAACAGGAGAACTCACCAGTGCTGATGCGGAATGTTAAATAATAAACCATGGTGAACTCTTTAGATTATACTGTACTGGCCCTTTCAAATATCACGAAAGTGATTGGACGGAAAGCACTTTCTGGGTCATGCAGCTCTACACCAAGGCCAAGACCAAGGTTCTATCACGCAGCAGCTGTGGACTCAATGTAAGCAAAGTTTCCACAATCAACACTACTCTCCCCACAAGAGATATTCTTGCTCTAGTGCTTAACAGTTTCAAAGAAGAACTGCCAAACTGATTTCTAAATGCATCTATCAGTTGCAATGTGTATTTCTAAGAAAGAAAGAAAAAATGTCTTTAGAAATTATTTTACAGACTGTGGAAAAATATATAAACTATACTCTGAGGTACAGCCATCTGAACTCACATGGCCTCCGTGTTATCAACAGGAACGTGATAGAGTGGCGCTGAGCCTCGTAGGATCGCGCAGGAACTGCACGTACAGGGACACGAAGGCAAACTTGGCTTTTAGTTGAGACTTTAGAGCCAGACTGCTTATTCAGCACAGGGCAGAAGGCAAATAAAGATAGGATAGTCGTGAATGATTAGAAGGAGATATGAAAACATTCAGTATGATGTCAATTTCAGTGAGAAACTAGCCAGTGAGAAGCTGGTGCTAATTAGCACTTCAGATCATTTTACACCTGGTTTTTGGAAACAGGGGAAAAAAAACAGTCAAATGCAAAATAGTTTACCACAGCAATTTGAATATTTGTCAGTAACACTTTTCTTCATGTCGTTTCTCCTTCAAACCTCCCAACTTCTGAATGGAGAAACATAGGAAATGTGCAGTAGATGTATGATGTATTCATGCATACGATCCGGTTTGTGTAGTTTACTACAGAATGTGGTGTAATTACACAAAGAAGCAGATGCTAAACAACTACAGTGGGGGTCAAAATACTGAGACAAAGGTGAAATTCAATCTATTGATTTATTCAATTATTCATTTTCTATACCGCTTGTTCTGTACATGGTCACAGGAAGCCTGGAGCCTATCTCAGGACACTTCAGGCATGAGGCAGGGTACATCCTGGACAGGGGTCAATCCATCGCAGAGCACACACGCGCGCACACACACACACACACACACACACACACACACACACCACACACACACACACACACACACACACACAAACACAATTTTGCCATTAAACTAAAGGTAGAATTTACTAACAAACAAAAAAAATAGATGTACAGATGTACAGAAGTTCCAAAATAAACAAAAATTTAAATAGAAATACTGTACAGTATATATAAAATATAGAAATTACACAGGATTTACAGAATGTGCAAAAACATTATTGTGAATTAGCCTAATCTGCATGTTTTCGGACTGTTGGAGGAAACTGGAGTACCCTGTGGAAACCCATCAAACACAAGGAGAACATGCAAACCCCTACGCACACAGACCCCGAGGCGGGAATCGAACCCTTGACCCTGGAGCTGCAAGGCCAGATGGGTCGATAATACTCATGAACATTTTTTTTTTAAACAATGACAATCAAAATACAAATAATAATTCCTTTTATGCAACATAACAACCATTGTTCGGTATGAAGTCCTTTATGTACTTCAAAACCTGCGGGGGCTGGCTAGACACAGAGTCAAAAAGTCATCTGCAGTACTCTGGTGTCATTTCCTCAATCCATGCTTGCTTGATTGCTTCATGAAAATCATGTACAGAAATTTGGCACAGAAGTCGAGAATTCCCAGGTTTACACCATTTTTGCGGTAGACATGCTGACACGCAGAAAGTAAAAGTTCTGTCACATATTTGGTCCATCCAATAATTAACTAAACCATCTCATTCTAATTCGCATAACTCCTGAGCCAGATAAGCACAAACTAATTAGTGACCTATTTTGTGCACAAGGAGAACAAGAATACATAGCATATGTTGTCCTAATACTTTTTGTCCACCACTAAGTAGCAACTAAGGCTAATTAAAAAATTAAGTAGAGTATCATTTTACTTCTTTTTCTTTTTTGTATTTTTTGTAGACATCCGAGGAAAAATATATTTCCAACAAGTATATCTTGTTTCCACCATAATTCTGATTTCACACTGTTAGTACAAGAGGCTAAACAGCCTCAAACTTCAAGCTAGTTCAGCCATTTAGCTAGTTTATGGTAGGTATCCTAATGTTCAGTGATTTAGTTTGACCAAAAGGACTGAGTTCACCTCCAAGTTGAACAACACAAAACTTCATCCAGGAGATTCCTGAACAGGATGATACTTTGAACCACCAGCACATTATAAAATGCTGACCAAGTGATTTATTCTATGTTGACGTAGTTATTTCGTAAGATTTAGTTATTTTCCCTTGCTTGGCTCTTTTTAAGGTTTAAACTCTGAGATTGGGTAAAACATTAGCTGCTTCCTTCAAGAGACTCCAGACATTCTACGTTTATGAACTACCATACAGTGTTACTAGTTATCAAAAATTTTAACTCCTAACAGTGAATAAATTCTGTAAAAAAAAAAATATATATATATATTACCGATGTACACCAAGGTTACTTATCAACTTTTGTTTTCTTTTTTTTTTTTTTTATCTTTCCAAGAATCCAAAGTCATACCAATCTGTTGGTGCTCCATAGCATGTGTGATCTCCAAGGTTCCCTCTCTGACGGCATCACAGCATTCCAAGTAATAAATGCACTGCTGAAGTGCTGCAGCAATCTGAAAGGGAAATGCAGCATTCATAAATTTTAGGTTCTCCAGTCAGTGCATTTAGAGTCCCTTTCCCAGCAAAATGCAATGAAACATCTTCGACTTCAATCAACGACTTCTTAAATAGTCAATGATAATACAGAAAAAAACTATTATTCATTTAATAATTTAATAATTTAATAACATGTGCATTCTGTTTCGACAATAGTTAATGTATTTTACATGCACTGGAGCTGGAATGTCACAGTAAGGAGCTATATATTGCTATAAATTAAACATAAATTGCTGATAATACACTACATGGACACCTGTGCATCACACCCATTTTTAGTTCTACGTTGCTCTGGTATTTCTCTTCCTTCAATTCTTTCCACTACATTTTGGAGAATGGCTATGGGAACCACAAGAGCATTAGTGATGTCAGGCACTGATGTGAGACGAGGAGGTCTGGGGTGCAGTAAGTGTTCCAGTTCATGCTGAAGGTGTTCAGTGAGGTTGAAGTCAGGGGTCTGTGCAGTGTTACTCGAGATCTAGATCTTTTACTCCAACCTTAACACACCATGTCATCATCTGCACAGAAGTATTGACATGCTGGGGTATACGTGGACTTCTTAGTTCCAGTGAAGAAAAAATTGTAATGCAGCGTAGAAAGACATTCTATACAATTGTGCGCTTCCAATTTTGTGCCAACTGTTTGAGAAAAAGCCATATATGGATTTAAATGTAAATCTATTGTGGGATTCATGAGGTAAACTACTTTAAACAGCTGATAAACATAGAGTACTATAATGTACAGTATATAATATATAGCTTGTTATGATGATAATTTGCAGGGACTACACTGTATGCAGGATGCTTATAGATGGAGAAGTGTACATTTAGTGGTTTCCCACCAACACCACAAGTCGGTGAGGGGAACAACTGTGATTACAATAAAATAGTACTTTGAGACAAGCTGTTAAACATCAGGCTGGTAACATTGACTCTGTTACATGCTGGACCACAACTGCACCTTTGTTGATTACTTTCCTATATACTCACATCTGCCTCAAGGATATTGTGGTATACAGAGAAGTTCATGGTCATCTCAATGACTACAAGGTGCCCAGGTCTAGTGGCTGCAAAACCCTTCCACGGCTGTGCTCGACAGTGGGTATGAGGTGTTTCTGCTGAAATGCTGTTTGGTTTTCAACTCCACTTTCGTCTCATTTATCCATAGGACATTGTTCCAGAAGTGCTGGAACAATTGTTTAGATGCAGTTTTGCAAACCTCAGCTGTGCTTCTATCTTCTTTTTAGACAGAAGAGGCTTTCTCATGGCACCCTTCCAACCAAACCAAAAATACTTATTCAGTCTTCTAATTGTGCTATCATGGACTTTTAACACTTAACATGCTCACTGAGGCCCGTCGGGTCTGAGATGTACAGTAGCTCTTGGGTTGTTTTATGTTTTGAATTGCACGGTCTGACCTTGGGGTAAATGTGATGGGACGTCCACTCCTTGGCAACTGTCTTGAGATTTTTTTATTTATTTTTTTTGGCTTAATTTTTGATCAATGAAAAATGGTATGGTGAAAAAAAAGGTATACATTGTTGTCTTTCTAAAGTTGTATTTGCTTAATACTGAGACCCACTACAATCAGGTGTTTACATTTAAAAAAAAAAAAAACATATAAATAAATGAGGGGTACAAAGTTTTAAACATGACTATAAGAACATGCCCAATTGTTTTGTTCTAACTACTACAAAGATTTTAATAGCACTCACCACTGGCTTGTATTTCCGCTCAAGAAGCTTCAAGACCACCGTCCTGCTGTAGTAGCCATGCTGAAGGTAAACAGTAAACAGGAATTATAATTAGTTACAGCATTAGGTCAGCTCTTAGAAAAAGAAATCTGTTACGCCTACTTCGATCAAAGGATGCAGGCTGCTTGTCAGTACCGCGTATTATGAAAACTACAGCAGGAGGCAGAGCTTTTTCTTACAAAGCCTCAAAGTTATGGAATAGTCTTCCAAATAGTGTTCAGGACTCAGACACAGTCTCAGTGTTTAAGTCTAGGCTAAAAACCTATTT
>JAQMYL010000020.1:14526519-14537505 GCA_030014365.1 Clarias pachynema
CTGACTGTCATTTGCATTTACTAATTATGAAAATCAGAGAAAGATATCATTTGCGTAATAATTTGGAACGCAGTGTATATAAGCTCTTATCTATGAAAAAAAAAATCCATTTCAGACTACATCACATCTGGAAGAAAAAAAATGACACCACAATCAAAGGACTTTTTTCTTTCAGACATAAAAATCAAAGCTATTGATTTACAGTTTGTGACCAAAAGTATGTGGACACTTCACACCATTCCACAAAGTTAGAAACACACAACTGTAGCATTACAATTTTTATACAATTATAATAAGAGGCCCAGATCTGGTCCAGTATGATGATTCCCCCAGTGCACAAAGCGAGCTCCATGAAGCCATGGTCTGCCAAGGCTGGAGTGGAAGAACTTGAGTGATCCCACTGAACACTTTTAGGATGAACTAGACTGCTCAACTGGTATTAATCTCTGACAGATCTTAACAGTCGCAATGCAAAATCTAGTAGACAGCCTTTTGCAGTAATTTGGAGGTTATTATGGGGGCACGGTGGACTAACGGTTAGCACTGTTGCCTTGCATCTCTATTTCCCGTGTTTGATTCTTACGTCGGGTCTGTGTGCATGGAGTTTACATGTTCTCCCCGTGCTTGGTTGGTTTTCTCCCACAGTCCAAAAACATGCGGATTAGGCTGAAGCTGGAGTTTCCAAACCTACCGCAGGTGCAAAAATGGGAATAAATACAACGGTCCCTAATGGCCTCCATGGTCCCTAGACAATGGATTATAGCGGTAGATGAATAGATAGGGGTTATTATAAAAGCAACATGCAAATTAACTCCATGTTAATTCCTAACTTATTTTCGAATAGTTGCATAGATGTATTTCATGCATGACGTGTTTGACATATGATAGAGATTAATTAAAACGGTAAAGGTTGATTTGTCAGGTATGGGCCGACACTTACAGCTTTGATGTGATAAAATGTCTCACTTTTTCCATCCACAGTTCTCCTGCTTAGTGTAAATGTGAAATAGTTAATGTAACTGACATAGTTCACTGCATTGTATTTCTCCTTGATGTGTTTATCAGGTATTCTCTTCTCACTCACTCATCTTCTATCCCACTTTAATCCTGTATTCAGGGTCGCAGGGACCTGGAGCCTATCCCAGGAGGCTTAGGGCATGAGGCAGGGTACACCCTGGACAGGGTGCCAATCCATCGCAGGGCACACACACATATACACATTCTGAAATCACACTATGGGTAATTTGAGAATGCCAATTAGCCTAATCCGCAGTTCTTTGGAATGTGGGAGGAAATCGGAGTACTCGGAGGAAACCCGCCAAGCAAACAGAGATGGGAATCAAACCCAGACCCTCGAGGTGCACTCCACCACCATGCCGCCTCTCCCAGAACCACTATCACTCACTCATCTTCTATACCGCTTTATTCTGTATTCAGGGTCGCGGGGACCTGGGCCTGGGACCTCCTATCCCAGGAGGCTTGGGGCATGAGGCGGGGTACACCCTGGACAGGGTGACAATCCATTGCAGGGCAAGCACGCACGCCAATTAGCCTAACCTGCATATCTTTGGACTGTGGGAGGAAACAGGAGTACCCGGAGGAAACCCACCAAGCACGGGGACAGTGTAGAATCGAACCCGGACCCTGGAGGTGCAAGGTATTATCTTCTGACATGTGGATTTTTACCTTTCTAGTTTTTTTAATGCATTTACTCTAAAAACGACAGTGCTGCTACTATAGGAACAATAGAGCCGTTACTATGGCAACAGTGCTGCTGTTTCTCAGAAACAACGCTGTAGTTTCGATAGAAACAACAGGAATCTTGCTATAGAAACAGCAGCACTGTCACTATAGAAACAACAAACAATAGCGCTGTTGCTATTAAAAAAAATTTTTTTAAACCAATAGCGCTGTTACTATAGAAACAACAGCCGGGACTACTTCCCGCGCGTGCTGTTATACAAAAATAATGCACACCTTCTGACCAATCAGATTCGAGCAATCCACCGCGCTGCGGTATAATATAGGAATAACGCGCAGTAATATGAAACCTGTGATTTGCCTTGCAGCTGGAACTAATGTCAGACCTCAGAGCAATCAGAATTATTTCAAAGCGCTGTGTTGTGTCTAATCCGGCTGCATTTCTAGCTTAGCTAATGCTAAACCAAGATAATCTGGGTATAACATTTAGCCAACACGTTATATCCATGCTAACAGGCTGACAAGCAAAAGCATGGCTTTACCTGTATAAAAAGCTCATAAACTCATCCCATTTTCGGACATGTTCCTTTAGCCATCACTGGAGAGAACACCGACATCCCTGACTCATACGGCGAACAAGACAGCTACACGTACTAGAGCTCCTGTTTAAGTCACAAATCGCGATATAATGTACTATGTAGTGCGCGGAAATCACTCGGGTTCACCTTGTTTTAGGGCACTAACAGGAAAACAACGACGAGATTTGGAACACAACCCAAAAGCCTAGCGTTTCCATGGAGACGGCAAGCCTGCTTGACGCGCGAGCTGATGAATGAACGCAGCCGAAATTATAGCTTATAAAATGTTTAATATTTACAAAAATATATATATATATATATTTTTTTTTTAATGTAGAAATATGTGGTTGTGGATGGAATAAACGATAACGAACAAAATGAGACAAGTTTCAAGAATGAGCGAACGGTCTCTTTAAGATAGTCACGTGGTTTTTAATCATCTGCTTCCGGGTTTTTTCTGTTTTGGTTCACTGTAAACGCAGCAGACGCATGTTGTATTGTACTGTAAATAATAGGTTTTGGCACGCACTATAGGTTTACGTGAGAGATTTAAACATGGCTGCAGTTGACAGTTTTCCACTTCTATATAGAGAAATCGCTAGATCTTGCAGTTGTTATGTGGAAACGCTTGCGTTAGTGGGTGCACTGTATACTGCAGGTAGAGCTGTTACACTGATGAGAGACTGCTATAGTCTGATCAGGCTTCACTTCATCCCTCGTCTTGTCTACCCTATAGATCTTGTGCACAGATATGGAAAATGGGCCATCATTAATGGTGAGTTGGTATCAGTAGAAGGATGATGATGTTTCACTGCTCGAGCAGACAGGTACCCATCCCTGGTACTCTACGAGGTGGTATCAGAAAGTTTCGAGATTAGCTCTGTTTCTTCCCTCCGACTCCTTAAAACCTGGCAGTAGAATTTGCTATTGTCGGTTTGTCCCCAGGGGACGAATTCTGGCGAATGTCGCAAAAGCATGCACTCAGTCAAGCTATGTATCTGGAGATGATGTGCTTTTCCACTGTGAAGACTGTTGCTTCGTCTCAGGGTCGTACCCATACACCCAAGTTTTGTCACCGGTAATGATCCTCGACGATCCTGAAGTCCTCGGGTTCCTTCTGCTCCTGGGTCATCAGCCTGGGGACGAACTCGGCAGCAACACTGAGCGTGTACAAATCACACGTGAGGATTGCCTGGACAGTTCTGTATGACACCCAGACAATGGCAGCAGGGTTGTGGATTATTCTCTGGCGATCGTCATGCACAAACTGCTGAACAGTTTCGACATTTAAGGCTGGCTGGTTGAAGGTCATCCTGATCTCTCATTATCTTCCAGTGATGTTCTTCTGCTTTTGAAGAGCTCATGCCACTCAAAACACCTTGAACGACTTGAATTGCAACATCGCTGTAAACTTGCCGAATCATGTCAAATGTCTCAGCTGTGGCAGGTTCGCCTGGTTCCACACAGAATTTCATATTCTCTCTTTGTTCTAACTTCCTGTCCATGATGGATTAGCAGACGTGGTAATGCAGGTGGTCAGAAAAGCACCAGTGTACACAGGACGATGTCTTTTGGCACACTGACTTATGAAAGTGCTGCCATATGTTGACAAAACTAGTCTCGAAACTTTTTGATAGCACCTCGTACCACTGCTACATCCTGACAGCCTCCTTTCTCTCTCTTTCATACAGATGCATCCGAGGTGATAGCTAAAGCGTACGCTGAGGAACTGGCCAGCCATGGTGTATGCATTATCCTTATTAGCACTGACATCACCAGTCTAAATGACACTGCCAGGACCATCTCTGACACCCATGGAGTCGAGGCTGTCGTGCTGGAGGCAGATTTCAGCCATGGCGCCTTGACCTGCAAACCAGTTAAAGATGCAGTCAAGGACAAAGACATTGGATTTGTCATAAATTGCCTGAATTCATCGCTGGATATACCCCGAGACTTCCACGCCATATCTGAGAGTGATCTGTGGCAGATTATAAACAGAAGCATATCTGCAGCTTCGCTGATCACCCGCCTGGCTCTACCTGGAATGGTTGAGAGGCAAAGAGGCGTCGTTGTTAATATTTCATCAGGAAGGTGCTCCAGACCGTGTGCACGAAAGGCTGCACTCTCTGCGTCCACGGTCAGAGATCAGATCATTATGTCACAATGTCCTGTAACACTGATTAACCCTGATAAATGTTTGTGATAGCTGGTGTTGGCATTCAGCTCATTCTCTCTAACCTTAGAGTTTCGTATATTTCCTCAGGCTTTCCTTGATCACTTCAGTCGTTCCCTACATTATGAATACGGCCATCATGGAGTCTTTGTGCAGAGTTTGCTGCCTGGCAAAGTGGCCTCTGAGGGACGCGATGGTAGTACCACGGCTGGCTGGTTGGTTCCGTTGCCACATGTTTACGCCAGGCATGCTCTGTCTACTCTGGGCATCTCGCAGAGAACTACAGGATACTGGCCACACACCATACAAGTACAGTACAGATTCCTGATGTAACATTTTCTGACATATTTACAATGACAGTGATCCTAAATAATTTGTCTCATTCAATCCAGCTTGGACTTACGCGCTGTGTGCCAGAGTGGATATGGGTCCTGGGAGCACGAGTGACCTGTCGGACGACCTAAAAGCTCTGATTTTTCCCTAGAATAAATATATCAGGTTGCAGTGTTTAACAGTATACACACACAGAAAGTCACTGGCTTATACTGTAATGTCTATCTGTGCAGTACATTTCATATATTGCGCAACATATTGTGAAGAAACATTCCATGATCACTTTCAGCTTGAGTAATAATATAGTTGTGTTCTAAACAACATTTAGAGTGACCCATATTCTTTATACATCTGTGGCTATGGTGATGTTTGTGTACTGGATATATAAGATGGTGTATTTTATATATTAAATAGGTATTTATATATTTGTGTTAAATTCTCCATGCTTGTTTGGATGGTCCTGGTTTGACCCAATAAAATACTATGTACAGTATTCTGATATTTGAATAACTGTTTTCACCCTTATTGTACAGTAAGCATATTGCTTATGCTGTATTATACATATAAAATAAGTAATTTATAAAGTAAATTATATATATTGGCACCCCTGGTTAAGATGTGTTCTTAGGTTTCTAATAAAAAAAATGATTGCATATTTTTATTGCATAATCTCTAATAATAATTTTAAAAATTGCATATTTATTATTGCATAATCTCACACTGAAAATTCTACAGGATCCGTTAACTAAAGTGAATTTTAAAAAATACAAAAAATCCATACCTATAAAATAATATTTTTTTCATGCAGTAAAATCACCTTTTCCAAAATTATTGGCACCCCCAACAATTCCAATAAAATAAATACAATTGAAGCATTTTTGTAATTTTCACTGTAGTTTTTAAAGTTGATCAGAATCTAAAAACTTTTCATTAATAATTCATGACTTCCCGTTTCCCTGTGGTATAAGTATGACATAACACGGAGGCTTATTTCTCTTATCCACTCTTTAACATGGAAAGACAAGAGAACATCCCATTCAAGTAAGGCAGATGTGTGTCGACCTTCATAAGTCAGGCAATGGCTACAAGAAAATAGCCACTCGTCTAAACTTGCCCATACTGTATGTACAGTCAGAGGAATCATTAAGAAGTTTAAAACAACTGGAACAGCGACAAACAAGGCTGGACCAAGACCCAAGTTTATCTTGCCACCACGCCCAGTGAGGATGATGATAAGTGAAGTAAAAAAAAATCTCCAAAGCTCACTGTTAGAGAACTGCATCGAAAAGTGGCATCTTGGGGTCACAAAGTCTCCATAACAACCATCAGACGCTGTCTACATGCCGACAAACTGTTTAGGAGGCATGCAAGGAAAAAGCCTACAATTACAAACATGAACGTCTAGAGTTTGCTAAGTGGTATTGGGACTTCAACTGGGACCTGGGACTGTGTTTTGTGGTCAGATAAGACTAAGATAGAGTTTTTTGGCTCTACGTGTGTGTGGTGTAAAACAAAAGATGAGTATGCAGAAAAGCACCTTATGCCCACTGTGAAGTATGGTGGAGGACCTGTGATGCTGTGGGCCTGTTTCTCTTCCAAAGGCCCTGGGAGCCTTGTTAGGGTGCATGGCATGGCATGAACTCTCTGAAATATCAGGACATTTTAAATTAAAACCTGATGGCCTCTCTCAGAAAGCTGAAGATGGGTCGTCATTGGGTCTTTTAGCAGGATAATGATTAGAGGACTCAGGACTCTGGATGATCTAGAAAGATTGTGCAAAGTGGCATGGTCAAAGATCTCTCTATCTGTATTCTCCAATCTTATGAAATGTTATACTGTGTGAGAAGATTAAGTGATGTCTTGCTGGCATTGGGGGTTGTACGAAGTAGTAACATCAGGGTGCCAATAATTGTGCCACACATGATTTCATATTTAAAAAAAATTCTTAATGTGAGATTTCTTTTCCACTGAATAATTGTACTTCAGTTAAAGCCTAATAACACATCTTATTAACCAGGGCACAATTATTGTGCGGAGTCAGCCAAAAAATGTACACACACTTACACAATAGTACTGTATGATGTACTGTATATTATATTAATATAGTGTGTAGCAATACATTTAGAAATCTCTCTCTCATATACTGTATATATATATTTATATATATATATATATTATATATACTGTATATATAATCCCTCACTCATCATCTATACGCTATATCCTGTATACAGAGTCGTAGGGGGGACTGGAACCTATCCCAGTAGACTCAATCCATCGTAGGACACACACATACAGTACACACACTACGGGCAATTTGGTAACGCCAATCATCCTAATAGTCTAGTATGTCTTTGAGAGGAAATCCACCAAGCACGGGGAGAACAAACAAACTCCATGCACACAGACATGAGGCGGGAATCGAACCTGGAACGTGGAGGTGCAGGTCGACAGTGCTAACCACTAACTATATACAGTATGAGAGTTACACTGTACATGTATGTTATATCTCTCCAAGAACATTGGTGGCTTAGTGGTATGTTTCTCACCTGCCATCCCTATTCCAGAAGCCCCAGGTTCAATTCCCACCCAATACCAAAACTCCACTTAATGCAGTGCCGGGTCCAGTCCCAGGCCCAGATAAAAATAGGAGTGTTGCGTCTGGAAGGGCATTCTTTGTTAGACTCGTTCCTAGTTGTGTGTGGATCAGCTGTGACACTTGATAACATTGACTAGTTTGATTTGCTCTTTATCCATTTACAGTTCCTGTTATCACTTATGTTATTGCAGCTATAACATTTCTATCTTATCCTGACTTTGTTTTCTTAAAGTAAAAAAACCAAACAAAAAAATGTGTTTTCTTCTCCTAACATTTGAAATAAAAAAAATGTTACTTTTTAAAATATTTCTTGGTTCCTGTCTGGGTGCAAAAGTTATTATTCTTTTGATTTATTTATTTGAAATACTTACTGAAAAATAAGTGAAAGATCTTAGGAGCATCATGTAATAAAAGCACTTATTGATAAAAATCTGTCTATAAAACTACTAAATAAAACTATCGGAACTGTCATGCTTTCTGTCAGGATGATATGCAGCATGACCTTAGCTGCATATTGGGATGTTTTGGTTCAGATAAAGTTGCCTCAGTAAGAAAAATAGTCTGACAGCTTGGGTTTTTGCATTTGTCCAGTCTTCGAGACACCCGTGGCATCTCTCTCCGTTTTCTCTCCGTACTGTAAGTAAGTGACCCAGCTGTTTTAGTCCTTGATTAGCTTTTGGATATCTTTAGATACCACCAAATGTCTATAACTTTTTTGTTGTTTGTAAATTACTCTTTTTTTTATTATAAAGGAATTAGAAAAAGAATCATACTGTATAAATAAAGATTATTATTATTATTCTCTTTTTGACTTTTTATTATTAGTGATGTAGAATACATGCTATTCCCTGCATTTAACATTTATTCTAGTAAATGCCAGTAAATATTAGTCAGCCAAAAAACTGTAATAATAATAATAATAATAATAATAATAATACATGTAAAATTTATAATAGCGTTGCTTTTTAATTGCATCGATGTTTCCACTACTGTGTGTTTACTGTATATAAAGAGATGTCATTTTAATGACTCTGATCATTAAAAACTCTGATCCATAAATATTTTAAGTAAACGAACAAATGTTGTCTATATCAGTCTCTTGTATGCAAATATTTCATTTTGCATTTCAATGTGCATTTCATTTTGCATACTTTCTGGACATTTCTATTCATTTCATTTTGCACACTTTTGCACATTTTCCATACTGTATGTTGCATATTTGTACAGAAATTATTGTGCATATTTTGTACAGCTAGGGTTTTAAAAAATATTTTTTTTATATCCCATATTTTATATCTTGTTCTTTTTCTCTGCAGCTTTTCAATATTTCAGAAATAAGTTTTTTTGTTGTTTTATTCTTTATTTCACTCCCTAATTTATTTCTATTGGGAATTTAGATTTCAAGGTCACAAGCAGTCGTATAAGCATCTCACTCCAGATCGTACTGTGTATGACTGTGTATGTGACAAATAAAATTTTAATTTAGAATTTGGAATTGTTTCAAAATTAGAATCCAGGCATTATTTTCAGAGAGTGTCTCATTTATTTTTTTCCATTTCTTATGGAAGCTTGGTCATGTCATGGGTACTTAAACAAGGTCAAAGCCTTGGTTCCCACCAGATGCAAGAAGTTATCACCAAAGACCTTGCCTGTTTCTATCAGTAAGCACAACATCTCATTTGTCCTGATAGTGGCATAGTCCAGTGCAACCCTAGTAGCAAGGGGAATGGTACTATGGAGTCTTTTGTTTTCCTGTTACATGGTAATATGGTAAAGATGTTCAACAAATACTGTTATGTAAAAATCTAATGTTAAGTGAGGAAAAAACACAACAGGGCTAGATGTTATAAATAGGATGGCATGATGCAGCTTGATAAGTTGACTATTGTTTCAGTTCCAACATGCCAATGTAGAGTTTTTTCATCTTATATCACAGGAACCTGCAAACAATTCTTAAACTAGTCAATAATTTATTCATTAATTAATGAATTTATGTAACCTCATGGAATGTTAGCAACTTATGCTCAAAACTTTCCCATGACAATAAACTTGGCAATAAAATTGGCACTTGAGACTCATTCCTCAAAAGTCTATAGAAACCTTCATCATGTCAGTGATTCTATGTAATAAAATATTATTATTATTATTATTATTATTATTATTATTATCAGTAGTAGTAGTAGTATTGTTTGTTTGTTTTTACGCACCTCCGAGGTCAAGGGTTCGATACCCACCTCAGGGTCTGTGTGCATGGTGTTTGCATGTTCTTCACATGCTTGGTGGTTTTCCGCAAGATACCGGTATAGAAAATGAATGAATGGTACACACCAGATGATTACATTTTTCACACGTGTCCCTTTAAGGGCTGTTCTGTGGTATAATAATAAATACATGATATATGGCATGCTTTAATACATCAACCGTCCAGTGTAAATCAGTTTTTATGCCACTTTAGATCAGAAACCTGCAGTACACTTAAATAAATTGCATCTTTAGATAGTTACACAATGTGACTCTTTAGCCACATTAAGCAAGAGCAGTGTCTCATTAGACGGTAGGCTTTGCACAAATAGGAATGTTTTTCTGATTCATTTCTAAGCAGAACACATCAGTGATACTCCCACATTCCAGTATGACAACAGCTAGATGTATAAGGTTAATTCTGTGTAAGACGTAAAAATGAGACTCTTTGACTGGCCTTCAAAATTATAAAAGATCAATCTGATAGAAACTTGTGGAACGTTTTGAAACAGCAACTGTAAGACAAAGGTGGAATCCTGGTTTAAATACTGTATCATCAATGGTCACTCTCACTGGTCAATGTCATGTTGGATTAAATACTAATTGGTTAATATTTTGAGAAATAAAACTTGCTTTGGGTTTATTAGAAAATATCAGGAGCAAGAGCAAATAAACAACAATAACAACAACAAAAGTGAATTGTGGAGGTATAGCACAAATGTCATGCCTTTTAACTAATTATTACAAAGAAAATGATAAATGTGAGTATTGCCTTTCCTCTGGTGTGCCAACTATTTTACTGGGTAATTGCATTTCACCTGTTTATCTAGGTATCATGGTTCTGTTGTCATTGTTCCATCTATCCATCTAGGAACTTCTGTAGTCCAATTAGAGATCGTAGAGGCCGATGGTGACCATTGTATTTATTCCCATTTTACGACGGTGGTAGGACCTCCAGTCAACATTCACACACCAATTCACGCATTATTTTTGACTGCTGGAGGAAACCCGAGTACCAGGAGGAAACCCACCAAGCACGAGGAGAACATGCAAACCCCATGCACACAGACCCCAAGACCAGTGGCGGCTGGTGCAAAATTAAAATTAAACTTTTAATAATCGCCTGTAAATAGCCATAAGAAGTGCTGGAAAGCACCGAGTGTAAGCTCGGCAGTGATCACTTGACTGCTGCTTAATTAGAAGATCAGGTAAATCTGGTCCAAGCTCTTTAACTCTTTTTCTTTTTTGAATTCGCTAAGAACAAAATGGGAGGGTTCAGGGCGAACAGTTCTGCGCCCCAAGGATGATTTGAAAAAATCCAATTAGAGCTCAGCCTCAAATCACATGCTTTTCAAAAATTT
>JAQMYL010000020.1:14544375-14558934 GCA_030014365.1 Clarias pachynema
ACACACACACACACACACACACACACACACACACACACACACACACACACACACACACACACACACACACCTCATCTTTTGCAAGACAGAAAGGCTATTTAAATGGATCACCAACATTCAACCAATCAGGAGAAGGGGGTATATCTATTCGCTGGTTCAAAAAAAAAAACAGCATGTTTGTGCAGCTTGAAAGGAAGACGTTGTATTTATTTGAATTTTTTTATTGTACAACAGGTAGCGTCTTTTAACCGTCTAAAATACACAGCAATAATTTTAGAATCACATGACGCCTTTTCCACAGAAAGCATTTTATTATATACTATATATGCATTTTATGATACTGTATATGATTTTATAAATACTGTTTATTAGGGTGATTTAGATAGATAGATAGATAGATAGATAGATAGATAGATAGATAGATAGATAGTGATTTCAGGCGAGTGACAGTTTCCTACTGTATTTTCTATACTCTAAGCTGGAGAGGATGGAGTTAGAAGGAGGGGCAGTGGGGTTTGCAGTGTTCTGAGTTGCAAATGAGTCGGTATTGGTAGAGAGGGAGGGGTGCACGCAGGAGGGGGTTGGAGATACAGTGCTCTGAGGTGTGAATGAGCTGGAGGGGTCAAACCTATTGTAAAAGAATTATGTGAGACATAGTACTGTACTGCTAACCTTGCATACTCTTTTTTAACCTGGAAAAAAAAAATCATTAAAACCACCTGCCTAATATTGTCTGGGTTCCCTTGTTCCACCCAAACAGCCATATGGACTCCACAAGATCTCTTAAAAGTGTGCTAGCACTAATCCATGAGCAGCAGATCCTTGTCTGTCAAGCACGTCTCACAGATGCTTGACTAGGTTCAGATCTGGGAAACGTTGACGTCAATTCAACACCTTAAAGCCTTCGTCAACATGGCATGGTGAACCACTGATATTAGGCAATACCATTTGATATTGGTGCAACAATATTTATATGCCCATTATACATGACGTTGTTGGTGGACATGGGACACCATGGGCACTCTGATGGATCTGCAGCCCCTTACACAGCAAACTTTGATGTACTGTGTGTTCTTTCCATCATATCTAGCATTAAACTTCTTTAGCAATAGCTTTTCTGTGGGATCAGACCAGACCGACTAGCCTTCATGCCTCACACACTTCAGTTAGCCTTGGGTGCACACTGTTGTCAGGCTTCCTTCCTTGGATGCCTTTTGGTAAGTAATAACCACTGCACACAACCAACACCCCACAAGCCCTGCAGATTTGGAGTTGCTCTGACAAAGTCTTCTAGACATCACAATTTGGGCCTTCCTCAGATTTTTACATGTTTTTTTTTTATTTTATTTTTTTTATTCCAACATACTGTATCAATGTCAAGAACTGACTGTTCACTTGCTGCCTAAAGTTATTTAGGATTATTACTGGACATTAAAAAAAAAAAAATCTAATTTTAAGATTGAATTTGTTTGTTTTGTTCTCCTGGCAGCGCCGAAGTTCATCCCATGCTCATGTTAAATATTGCAGTATATGATATCAGTTAAAGAATGTGAAATATAATCAATAGCAATATTGGAAAGGTATTTACAATAAGGAATTTCATAGCAACACCGTGTCTGATTGACCGTCTCACATTAAAATGAAATGAATAAATTGGTTAAAACAACAACAACAAAAAACTTATATGAAAATATCTTCTTGCTATGTTTATTTGGATGATTTTGATTACAGGTTGTATATTGTCTATACATAAAATCCACCATAAATGCAGCATGATAGAAGACCAGCTATTGTTAAAAATCTAATTTAAATAATGAGTTCCTTTATTTCATTGGGAATTTAAATGTGAACATTTTGAAATTTCATAAATAGTTCAGATTTATGGACGTCCCACCGAAGAGCACGTCCTAGGTTTAATGATTGATTCTTTGCCACTCCAAACGACTCTCCCTAACCCTGGCATGCGAGTAAATGATCATCGGTAGAGCGGAATAGCTACGTGACCGGATACTAATACTATTTCAAAAGCTCATACGAATTAAAGGTCAGGTGTAGACACATATTGTTTTTTTTTTCTCTCTTTGCCATTCTTTCTCCACTCTGGTTGTTGCATATTCCAAGGTAAGGAAGGATTTGTATCTTTCACAAACATTGAGTTTTTACATGTAATTAAGCCATAGGGATATTTTCTAAAAATTAAAACAATGAATTCCTACGAGTGTATGTATGTAGATATGTAATTGTAGTTAAATTGAAAGATTTTGCAATTATTTTCTATGTTACTTCATATAAATAGTAAGATGGTACTCTTTGTACGATTGTGTTAAATCTCTGGCTTTTTTGATTAAAAACTATATATATTGGTATAAAGATCATATAATTTTATTATGTTTTTATCTCGTTATTAAACTGCGCTAAGATATATATTTTAACATGTTTTCTATTTTTTCATTAAAAATATGTTTTTTATTTCTATATCATTATGAATATTTTATTATTATTTCACACAAAGAGTCTGATTTTTTTGTTGTTGTTCTATTTAAAGTTTTTTTTCTAGTTCTCTAGCTTTTTAAGCTTATTTCTGTAGCAATGTTTGTGTATTCTCTCTTTTACCAGGCTGAAATTGGACCTTGAACCCTTCTTGTTTTACTTTTAGCCCACAGATCTAATCTACAAAGCCATCTTACTGTAGGTATCTTTCATTACCAATACGTATTTAAATAACATCTCCAAACCTAACCACAAATATTATAGTACAGTGATTTTTAAATCATTTTTCTTCCACCAGGTTAGTGTTTTCCAGGCGAAATGGGTGAATGGGGATTTCTATCCAAGCTGCTAGACAAGGTGCAGGCGCACTCGACTGTCATCGGGAAGGTATGGATGACCGTGCTCTTCATCTTCAGGATCATGGTCCTCGGCGCTGGTGCAGAGAAAGTGTGGGGGGACGAGCAGAGTAAAATGGTGTGCAATACCAAACAGCCAGGTTGTACCAACGTGTGCTATGATAAAGCGTTCCCCATCTCCCACATCCGTTTCTGGACCATGCAGATCATCTTTGTGGCCACTCCGACGCTCATGTACCTCGGTCATGTCATGCACGTCATCCACAAGGAAAAGAAGATCAGGCAGTATCTCCAGAACCAACCTAACAGCCAGGGCAGCAAGTTGCCCAAATACACCAATGAGAAAGGGAAAGTGGAAATTAAAGGTGACTTGTTGGCTAGTTACTTGATCAGTGTGATCTTTAAGATCTTGCTTGAAGCAGCATTTATAGCAGGCCAGTACTATCTGTACGGTTTCGTAATGACCCCTAAAATCGTATGCACTCGATACCCGTGTCCGTACACTGTGGAGTGCTTCATGTCTCGTCCCACTGAAAAAACTGTCTTCATCATCTTCATGCTGGTCGTGTCCTGTGTGTCGTTGCTGCTGAACATTATTGAGATGATCTACCTGCTTTGCCAGAGATCCAGGAGACGTAATAGACCAAAATTAGTCTCATAAGGAAATATCTTTCTGCAAAATGGACATAACTGCAAGTCTGAGACAACAAGAAGAGAAAAAAATACGTTTCATTATCGTCAGCGCTGGCTTGTGTGAGATGATTATTTTTTTTTCAATATTTAAAATTTCTATTAGCCTAGGCATTGGATAATTTCCTGTTTGTTTATATTTCCATAAAACTTATCTGGTTTTGAGTTAAGACTTTGTTTACATAACTGTCTGCCATTTTTTGGGGGTGTGTTTTTGTTTTTGTTGTTTTGGACATATTACAGAACACAAAGACATTTTCTCATAGAAGTGGAAGTGGAAATGTTTTGCTTGTATGTAGAATGTCCTTATGTTTGAAGCAAATATATATATTTTGTCAATAAAAAGCATTTATATATTATATGTTTCATTATCATCTTTTGCACTAGTTGACTTCAGTGTATAATACTGCTACACAAAGAACATGGTTTCCCAGGGGATCTTTAGTCGACTGGATGATTAATAGTGGAGGCCAATGATGACCACTGTATTTATTCTTATTTTTTACAACCATAGTAGGATCTCCAGTCAACATTCACACACGCACTCTACATCCAATTCAGGAACACCAATTAGACTAATCTGAATGTCTTTAACCTGTGAGAGGAAACTGGAGGAAACCCAACAAGCACGAGAAGAGCATACAAACTCCTACAGATGGGAGGCGGGAATCGAACCCAGACCCCGGAGGTGCAAGGCGACAGTAACCACTAGACCACCATTCCGCCATTATAATTATAAGTTAAATACTATTATTATTATGATGATGATGATGGAAAATGAACAGAACATATGTGGAGGTGAAGAGTTTACTAGAAATTTTGAACAGTCAAACATAAAGCTGTAAAAGTCTTTAAAATGGAGGGCTTTGCAATTACTTACAAGACAGGATACTTTTTTTGTAAGTCATTAACTCAAGTCATTAACTTTTCTTTGTAACTCGTAAAAAATAAGGGGTCATGAAGGAATGACTGTCGTAATGCAAATTCTGCTAATATAACTGATAAATCTCACTTTAAAAAGTGCAACAATAACAGATCAGAATATTTGAATTTGTAATTAATGAATACAATTAATAATTAGTGTTACTGTGGTATAAAAGGAATATAAACACGTTGGGACATCCTCTTGTAGGAAAAGTATCAACTTATAACAGCACACCTGTCTTGTTTAATTCCTAAATTGTATAACGGTTTAATGTCATGCTGAGTTATTTAAAAGAAGAAATTGGGGTAAAATTGGCCTGAAGAATGGTTTTCTAGTAGAAGAGCTGGAACTTAAAGTGACCTAAGCATAAGGTTTCCTGATCCCCCCCCCCCCCCCCCTTAATTTTAGCAGGTCCACTGTAATTTCTACACAACAAGATTTTCCACTCAGAAGAGGAAATGATGTAAATCTGATGAACTTCAGTCATCTACTGTACTAATAATGTCTGACCCTGTGAATGTAATCCTGTGTTTTGGTTATTACAGGAGTTCAACTACTTTAGATCATTCACTGACTGAAGTAGGTATAATATTGTATTTATATGTCAAGCCACTAAAAAATGTCAGCCCAGTTGCTCAAAATAAGACAACAATGCCTTTAAATACAAGTGGCGTTCAAATTAAAAGCGGTTGCTTCCTTGGAACAAACCATGACTTCATTCACAGTAAGCGAAGTATACTTCACAGTATATGACTCACAGTAAGCGAACACCAGCTTAAAACACCAAAAAAAGGAGGAAATTACGAGAAAGGAAGAATTACGGAATGTAGAACTGAACATCTACAATTACACTTAACTTGCAGACCTCTGAAACCCTAATTAAGTGGAGATAAATCATCAGAGAACAGGTTTTTATGTATTTTCTGTTGCTTAAGTGCATCCTGAATCAGAGTCAGGTTTCTTGCTTAAAGTTTAAAAATAAGTAGTAGGCATAATCCCTTTACCATAAATAGGTCAAACAGGCAAGAGTCTAATAATCACTATAATTACACTATATATTACAATAATTATACTATAATTACAAATTTTAATATATATTAATAAAAAGTACTAAATTAATCTAATAATATAATTACTGTACTATATTTGTCAATGCTGATATATTTTATTTATAAGACACAATGAAATTTTGATCCTTTAATCCGTCACTGATTATCTGGCTCCTCCTAGTGTTCGAAGCCATTGTGAACATCAATAATAAATGAATTACAATTAAACCCTGGAAATGTTTTTTTTTTTCAACATTTCAACTTCATTGTTTTTATGCTATCTTGCAAATATTAATTTAAGTCCACATAGCACCCACATGCACACAGAAATAAAACAACATGTATTTTCTCAATTGTGTTATTTATGAATGAATGGATTGAAGTACAGTACATTATAATAAAAGGAAATAAAGCAGGTTTCTGAAAGAAAGAATGAAACCACAGGACAGTACATTTCATTATTCTATAAAACTTACATTAAAAAAACACTAACATTGTGACACACATATAATCAAGATAAAGATAAGAATAAACACTAATATATGTTTTTATTTAAAAAAAAAAAAAATCTATCCAAAAATGTCTATAGCAGGGTGGATATACAACAAAATTAAAACTACACTCTCCTTGGCTCTTTGATTTGACTCTTTTTTCTAATTAATTGTGAGAGCATTTATTTATTTATTTGTGTGTGTAGGTAATGATAAAACTTGTTTAATCAATCAATCAATCAATCAATCAATTAATCAATCATGACCGTGCTGATAATTAAAAATTTCTCCATACACGTGTGACAGTATGACTTATTTAGAATACTACAATTATGCAGAGCAGTCTCATGGTTTTTGCAATATCAAGGAGTTACAGTATTATTCTTTGTGTCTCGGTGTAGTGTCACACCTCTAGTTCCCCAAGTAGTGCATTGCAACTCATTTCTTTCCGTAAAATCAAGCCCAAATGCTTTCCGTTCGATTTCAGCAATGTGTCTCTTTAGTAACATAATTATGATGCTTTCTACCCTTGGAAGCCCGACAAATCAGATAAAAAATCTCTGCTATATTCAGTAACAGCGAGACACATGCCACGACCAGCATGAAGATGATGAAGATGGTCTTCTCGGTTGGACGAGACATGAAGCATTCAGTGCTTAAAGGGCATGGCAACTGTTTACAAATAATCCTTGGTTCCATCACAAAGCCATACAAGTAGTACTGACCTACGATGAAGCCTGCTTCAAACAAAATGGTCATTAATATGCAACTAACATAGATGCGCAGGAGACTGCCTCTGTACTGAAGCTTTCCACTGTCGTTTGTGTATTTAGGGAGTTTGGTTCCTCGCTTCTCAGCATCCATCTGCCTCAGTTTGTCCTCTTTGTGAATCACATGCATGGCATAGGCAAGGTAGACCAGCGTCGGAAGACTCACAAAGATGATCTGGAGAACCCAGAAGCGGCTATGAGAGATTGGAAAATGGTGATCATAGCACACGTTCTTGCAGCCGGGAGTGATAATGTTGCACACCATGCTGGACTGCTCGTCCCCCCAGACTTTATCAACACCTGCACCAAGCACCATGATCCTGAAGATTAAAAGCACCGTCAGCCACACCTTACCAATGTTCGTGGAGTGCGATTGCACTTTGTCGAGTAACTTGGAGAGAAAACCCCAGTCTCCCATCGTGTATGTTCAGCTGAAGACAGAGGAAGGAAGACTTGAACACTAAAAAGGGAAACGAGAAGAAAAAAAAATTAGTTTTATTTGAATGATCACACTTTTACCAGTATGTTTCAGAGCAGCTTTACAGAAATACAAATAAGTATTTAATAATAATAAGTACAAGTAAGCAAGCCATAAGTATACATACATTGATTGACTTATACTTCAGTGTAGTTACATTTTGTCTAAACAATATATAATGTGTAATGATAGAAAAGGCATCTTTAAAAGTAAAAGGGAAAAAAAATTGTCTTTAGTGCTTTTTTGCTTTGTTTGTTTTGTTTTAGACAAATATATATTTAAGACTGAACATCATTTAGCTGTAACTGCTACAGAAATTCCTAAACATATTTATTCTGTTTATTCTTACCTGAAATCTCCACAGTTTTGCCAGAACACACCAAATTCAAAATCTCAAGTATGAAGATAAGCTGAAGTTGTATTTCTTTTTGTGTTACCACAATATAGTATGTGTCCACCCACATCACGCCTACAGTGAAGGAATCATTATTGCACAATGCACAGTTTCACACACACACACACACACACACACACACACACACACACACACACACACACACACACACACACACACACACACAGTTCTCCGACTATACTTGTGAGGACTTTATAAGGGATCCCAATTCCCTTCTCCATCACCTGAAGTGATACCTCTGGGAGTGTTGTTCTTTTTAGGAATCCACCTAGAGAAGTTGGGGAGAGTGGTGAGGGAATAGCATAGGGAACGGAAGCAGATGCAACAATGGACCTTCAGGTCCAGATTTGGCCGCTAGTTGTTTCACTAGTAAATACAGTCCACTATGAGTGTATAGGTCACCTGTGGGTGGAGATGTGTGGGCCCAGGTGATTAGCTGGCCTGTGACATGGTGAAAAAACTTTTTAGGGCTTGGAAAAAGTAAAGCATTTGGTCATTTTTCAGTTTCTTATGGTTCATGTAGATTGCAAAAGGATGAGGAACTTACTCCAGACAAGGCTGTCCTTCCTCCAGTTTCTTTACTTCAAGGACCTATTTTTTGCTGACATCATAATTTCTCTTAGCCAAGGTCAGTTTCTTAGGAAAGATTGCCGCTTGGTGCAGTCTGGGTTTCTGCCCAAACCCTGCCCAGGTGTGAAGCCTGCCCAGTCCCGACATCTACAACATAGGGATTAAATGGGTCAGGGTGATTTAGGATGGGATACAGGTATAAAAGGTCTTTCTCAGTTTCCCAAAGTCTTAAAGTGTGATCAAATTAGCAGGGAACTCAACCACCCTTATTTTCCAGATAGATGTGAGTGGCAGAGCAGGCCATGTAGCATCATACAGTAGGATACTCATAGTGGCGAGAGGTGTGGCTAAAAAATATTTTCGACATATCTCTGTCATGTGCAAAAACACTTTATTTGGGCTTTGCTGGTTGGGTTTTGTGAAAACCTTAGCCTTGTAATAGACATTTGGCAGACACCCTTATTCAGGCTGACTTAATTATTATTATTTTTTATCTCATTATACATCTGAGCAGTTGAGGGCCTTGCTCAAGGGCCAACAGTGGAACCCAGGACCTTCCTAACCATAGTCCAATGCCTTAACCACTGAGCTATCCCCTACCCCTATAGAGCTTTTCAAAGGTGTAGGGAGCAGTTGCAGAGAATAATGGTATTTTACCATTACCTGGTTCATGTCATGGGAATCAATGCAGGGCCTGAGACCTCCCCTTGTTTTACAGAGAGGAAAACCCTGAAGAGGCTGGGGATCTGCAGGAAAAAAATATCGCCTCTGGAAATACACCTGGTTTTGAGTCGCTTTTTTGAGAAAGTGAATTAACTTCGTTGCTGGGTGTGTGGTTCCTGCCAATAACTCAATGGCACAGCCGTATGGTCTTTGAGATAAAAGAATGCTAGTCTTGGCTTTGCTGAACACTGCTACGAATGGATGGTACTCCAGGGGAATTCGTCTGAACCATATATTCTGGGAGGCTCAATTCATTCTTAGCCGTGTAGGGGTAAGCACTCAAACTCATAGGATGTTACATTGCCATAGGACATGCAAACACCTTGTCACCCAGGAGCTTTATAAACTGGCTGATTTTGATTCATTCTAAAATCCCATCCTGCCTCAAAAAGGATAGACAGCACTGGGCATCTGGGTAGGAGATAAGCATGGCTGAAAGAGAAGCAGAAAATAGAAGAAGAAGGAGAAGAACGAAAGAGAAGCCCTTTGTCCTATGAACATTACATATCAGTTAAAGAAATTTCATCACATACCCTGGATAGGAAGCTGGGGTCAGTGCGAAGAGTCAGACATGATATGGTGCCCCTGGAACAGACAGTGTTACAAGTCACATTCAAGGGCCCGACAATGGCAACCCAGTGATGCTGGAACTAGAACCACTGACCTTCTGATCAGTAACCCAGAGCCTTAATCCCCGGAGCTACCCCTGCCTGCAAAAAGGTATAGAGTTTATACTTTACAACACAAACAGGGTGTTTTAGCCATGGTTTAAGGTCGTGCTGTGTTCTGTGAACTGAAGACAGCTAGCAAGAATAAATAAAAGCACATCAACTTAATGGTTCCGTTGATGTAACCAAACTCCTCCCATCCATGACATCAAAAGAACTTGAATGTTCACACTCTCGTAGCTGATTAAACACAAATTCCCATAGTCACGCTCTAGGATTTAGTGTAAAGCCTTCCCAGAAGAGTGGAGGTTATTATAATAGCAAATTGGGACTAAATTTGGTTGTGGTCGTTCTCTGGGAATACATGAACTTCTTTATTGCTACTGTTTGGTGTAGGTCACATGCTCTTGTCCATGGTGCTGATGTCTGCTTAACATTGCAGGTGTAAATGTACGTCTTGGCCATGCTTACCACCATAACACAAAATCATTGTGAAAAATTGAACTCATGAGAATACTGTATGCGATACAGTTAATATACCTGTAACACGATACCGTACACGCACAAGACTTCAGGTTTAGTCTTTGAGGTTTAGTCGCCTCATTCCCAAATATGATTTCATTAATGCTTTAATGGTGACCATCCCCAACCTCCCCCCGGTTTTTCAGGCTACACAACAGCTATCTCATGTACAGCACGTACAATCGATGAAACCAAGAAATACTGGAATGTTGTGACATGTGGTTAAAAGTGCTTCCCTGTTTCTTTAGAAATGAGTTAAACGTCAGGATAGTTAATACGTGCTGCACAATCATATCTCTTCAAGTAAATTAAGCAGGGCAGTCATGAGGAGATGAACAAGCAGTGTAGGAGTGAGGTGTGAACTGTAGCTTGACCTCGAAGGCAGGCTCTACTCCTAAAGGCTTCTATTACTGACACACATAAGCTCTGGTTCAATTTGGTTCATGCAAAGTGTCACACAGAGTTTAAACATAAGTGATACATCTTTGAATGTATACATTTTTGGAAAAAAATTGCATTTGTTCATACAGTAGATTTAACCTGCTTTTTTGTGTAAGGAAATTGCCTTGCAGAAGACCCCATCTATTTATACTATTCCTCCTGTTAAGAGTTCTATTATTTCTCTTTTACAACCTTGCAATCTCCAGAAGATACGATCCCCTTTTTGTTGTGGTACTCTGTTTTAAAATGTCTTTATGTGTAGTATCCTATGCAGGCAGCATTCATACTTAGCTACAAGTTATTATGAGACTTTGGATCCACTGCAACCCTGATGAATAAATTAGTGAAACAATAATATACATACTGTATGGCCAATGATATGTATACTGTAAAAACAGTACACAGGAGTATAGAAGAGGATTGGGGTGTTCTCAGAATTCTGAAGTTTGGCTCAGAAGTCTGACTTTTAACTCAAAATTGTGACCTAAATCTCAGAATTTTAACTTTAATCTCAGGATCCTGACCTTTATTTTTATTTTTTGTAGACTTTTTCTCAGAATTCTGGTTTAAACTCAGAATATTTACTTTCTTTTACTCAGAATTCATTTGTAAAAAAAAATAAAAATAAAAAGTCAGATTTAAGAGAGTTATTGCATGGTTAAAGCAACCAAAGGAAGCCATTTCATTAATGAAAGAGCAAAAACTAAGTGCAAAAAACAAAGAAATGATCATGACAAGAATAGAGGAAATATCTGACACTTTCTGTCTCCTGCAGTGACTCTCTTTCACTGAAGCTGGTTCCTTACAGGTTGCAAAAGAAATCAGTATATATATGTATATATGCTGTTCTATAAAACTCTTCCATACATCTTTATTCCGGCATCTGAAAGTATTTTTAAAGAAGTGAAATTTGATGACTGCTGTCTTTAGTGTGTCACATTTTCCCCTACTGTCTAATCCATGCTGCCATCTAGTGCTAATAATCATATGTGGCATAGCAGGAAGTGTTATGATTTGGGTGTGTAATTTTATTTTGCAATTCCCGCTATGTTGTAAGAAGAACTGGTGAGAAAGGAGTTAAAACATTCGAACATGTCCAGCTGTCTACAGTCGTCGAAGTTTAGGAGAAGTGTTAATAACTGAAAATCTGAGAGAAATGAAAGTGGGCTTGACTATTGACTAAATCAGGAAGACACACTTGAAGGACACACACTTGAAGACTAATTTACAAGCCATAGTGTTTTAGACATACTGACACTTCTTAATATTCATCCGACTCAGATTTAGAATTTTACGGTCCACTGTCTATCACCTGACCCACTGCTCCTGGTGAGTTTTATTTTACTTGTGTTACACCACAGCTGAGTTGTATAATTTGGAATAATTATCCATAGAAGCTTCATTATAAAAACTAAATAACAATTATTAATTAAATTAATAATTTAAACATATATACTCAACTACTTTTATTAATATAGTCAATCTTTTAAGTGAAACATTATTATTATTATTATTATTATTATTATTATTATTATTAGTGTTGTTTTTTGGAATGGTGATTTTAGTGTAGTTTTTGTTCGTGTACTTATCATTTCTGTACAAAAAGTATAGCCATTGTTTTTACTTTTTCATTATTATTATTATTATTATTATTATTATTATTATTGATAAATCCTACAAATTAAAATTATTTTCTCTATGATTTTGAATCCAGTGCCAATATTTTTGCTTTGAGGTGGTACAAAAAAAATTTTTGAATGTGAAATCTGAATATGAGAGCCTCTTTACAAATTATTAATATTATTATAAAATATTATATTATATATTATGTTATTATATAATGATATACTAATATAATAATTATTATAATACACATTTGTGTTGAAATCTGGTTGTCTAAGCTAATTGTGGCTGCGTCAAATTCAATCAAATCATCTAAAAACCTGTCTTTTAACATTTAAAAACCATAAAAGTCAGTCATTTATGAAGCGCCAAAATAGGGACAGTGTGACGAATTTTCCTCAAAAGGGGAATAGAAAGTGCAGAAATGTTCACTCTTCTTTGAGGTAATGAATATCTGCAGTGTCCTACATAAAAACAATTTGTCAGTGGATTCAGTTCATACAGTGTGGCAAAAGCAATGTAGAAAAAAGAAATCATTTGTGTAAAGTTATATATAATGAGACACACTAATGTGAAACCTCGATTGATCTGATTCAGATCATAATATTGAACAGAGCAACACATAATATGCTGTCAAGTTTAAATCACTTATTGTCTTATTTACACACATGGATCATGAAGTGTAACCCTATAATTAAATAAACTATATGAAAAGTATTAATTACAACAATTATTATTACTGCATCAAATGTCACAGGGTTCACCAAAACACAGATAGAAACATTACTGGCACTATTATTGATTTTAGGACCTATACTGTATTTCTATGGTTTGATTCCTCCATAGTAAGAACATTAAAGGGGTCAAGTTAGGATCATGACACTACAGGTTCCCTAACCTGCCCCAATCAACATCAGTCACTTCAGAGAAAGACTCCTAGTCATGAAGAAATAAAAATACACTTAAGGAGTGAGGAATATGTGGGAGGATAATACTGTAGATCTATGACTGATTAGACCAGGCATAGATCTATTATCTGAAGGCCAGCATGAAAGAAATAGCTACAGGGGTTAGACAATGAAACTGAAACACTGGCCAGTTTAGTGTTGGAGGTTTCATGGCTAAATTTGACCAGCCTGGTGGCCAATCTTCATTGATTGCACATTCCACCAGTAAGAGCAGAGTGTGAAAGTTTAATTAGCAGAGTAATAGCACTGTTTTGCTTAAAATATTATGGGTGACATATCAGAGTTCAAAAGAGGACAAATTGTTGGTGCACAGCTGTCCAACTGCAGAATTAAATGTGCACCTCAACTCTCCTGTTTCCACCAAAACTGTTCGTCGGAGCTCCACAGGGTCAATGTACATGGCCAGCCTGCTATAGACAAACCTTTGGTCACTCGTGCCAATGCCAAACGTCGGTTTCAATGGTGCCAACACCGAAAATCTTGGGCTGTGGACAATGTGAAACATGTATTGTTCTCTGATGAGTCCACCTTCACTGTCTTTCCCACATCCAGGAGAGTTACGGTGTGGAGAAGCCCCAAAGAAGCGTACCACCCAGACTGTTGCATGCCCAGAGTGAAGCATGGGGGTGGATCAGTGATGGTTTGGGCTGCAATATCATGGCCTTTTTAGTATGTCATGGTTATTATGATATACATGTCATGGTTAGCATGTCATGTCATTTGTCATAAAATATCAAAATAACCCCAAGAATACAACGAAGACTCATCAGTGAGGTAAAGAAACAACCCAGAGTGACAGTCAAATATTTGAAGGCATTATTGGAACTGACGAACCGAGACTACTCATTCTTCTGAGTCACGTTAAAGACTCGTTCAAAAAGAATGAATCGTTTATGAACGACCCATCACTAACCTCAACCCAATCGAGATGCTATGGAATTACTAGAAGAGAGCCATACACAAGAGATGTCCAAAGAATATGACAGAGCTAAAGCAGGTCTGCCAGGGAGAGTGGGCTAAAAGTCTTCCTGAACAAAGTGCAGTTCTGATCCACAGCAACAGGAAACGCCTGGTTACAGTTATTGCTGCTAAGGCAGGGTCAACCAGTTATTAATTCCAAGGGTTTGCTTACTTTTTTCACTACCGTTTTGAATGTTAAATGTGGATATTTAATAAAAACATGAAAGATTAGAATTCTTTTGTGTTATTATTTTAGGCACATTATATTTGTCAAAACTCTTGACTTGACTTGATGATCAGATCACATTTTATGACAACTGAATGAAGAAAGGAGTTTGCATGCTCTCCCCGTGCTTGGTGGGTTTCCTCCGGGTACTCCGGTTTCCTCCCACAGTCCAAAGATATGCAGGTTAGGCTAAT
>JAQMYL010000020.1:14612932-14631284 GCA_030014365.1 Clarias pachynema
AATATACCTTGGTCATGTCATTGATTGTTTCATATTTTTATGCTGGAGGCAAGTTTCATTGCAAAATGTCCTGAAATTTAAAAAAAAAAAAACTTTTTTTTTCTTTTCTAACATTGCCTTCATGTTCCTCATCTCTATGACCTCGACACTGTCTAGTCAAACAGGGTTGTGTGTAAGTTCCTAGTGCTGAAGTTCATGAATTAATATTTATTTATTCATAAAGAGTACAGGACATCCACCACTCAGTGACTGACTACTACTCAAGGTCATATCCATCTAACTAATACTTCACAAAAAAAAGTAAGAGCAATAACCAATCACTAGAACCAATTGCATATTTATTGACAAGAATTCAAATTTTTTGCAGTACATTTATTAACAAAAGGTTGCTTTTATTAATCGTAGTGGACTGACGTTTTTTCCTGATAAACTTTGAATATATGTGGTGTTAGTTTTGATTAATTTGTGTTTGTTATATTGATGTGGGGAAGAAGATGTGGGTCTTTTCTTTTTGCATTTTTATTTCACTTTTTTTCTTTTCTTTCTAAAAAAAAAAAACAACTTTTGCGACAGAAGGCTTTACATGATTTCCCTTTTTTTAAAGAAAAAAAAAAAACGTTTGCCACTTTTCCTTATTTGTCTTGTTAAACAGAAAAGGAAAGTTGTTTGTGTTCTACCCATGTAGTGAGTGGTTTTTGTTTTACATCAGTGTACTCGTGCTGCTTGAGAGATAGAGTTTTAGTACTGTAAATCAAGCTAACTGTCACAAATGTGAGTTTTTAAAAGACTGCTTGTTAGAGCTGGACTAATATTTAGTCATTTAAATAAAATAAAATATAAGAGATATATGCCAATGTAGCTCCACACTTACCAAACGCTAGTAGATTAAATTGAATTTTGGACCTTTTTAAGGTTTGTATTTGCAAACTGAAACTACATCACACCATATCGGTACTCAAAGCATGGAGATCTCTAATTTTTTTTTTTTTTCAGCTACAACGGTGTTTGCACTGAGACTTTAGCAAGGATGTTATATGATGCAGAAGTGGCAACATGTTCTCTCTGTTATGCATGTGATTAATTTATTTGACCACGCACACCAGGCCAACAATTACAATATTAAAACAGATTTTGTGTGAAACCCTTTGTTACGCATTTGGACCTTGAAGGCCCAAAGCAAGATATTTCATATCCACTAAATAATAAGGCAAATACAGTTTTATGTCTGTTTGATGAAGAGAGTTGAGAAAATATCTTTCCTTGAGAATCCACTGTTGTACAGTGTGCAAATGCATGTTAGCAAAAAAAGTCATTAATCAAATCTGTGAAAAAAAAATGGCTATTTTAACCAATAAAGATTTTTCTTTGTTATATTCTATGTGTTTGTTTTCATAAATTCTATAGTTTCATGAGATTGAGTCACATTTTCACATCTCACCATTAATGCAATACAAAAAAACTATATACTGTATACAGATAGATATGTATATTATAAACTATATATATATATATATATATATATATAGTTTTATTTCTGTTGTTTAAATTTGTTTTGTTTTGTTGTTTAAATTTTAGTTCTTACCTTGTTGGAGTGCTGTGAGTAGATTTTTTACAAGCTGTTAAACACATATAATCTGAAAATGACACAATGCACAACAATTTGTCTGGAGCCAGTATCAAATAAGGCCTGGTACAGGCATTTTGCTTGAAAGAATTAGCTTTACACAAAACCACGCACATAAACTGAGGCAATGAGGCTATATCGGCATCATGGCCAAAACCTGATGCCAAGACTTACTTACAAACTGAAAAAGACTGATACGCTTTTACATGTATGTCTTAAAATGCCTCTGAAACTTTAAAATTTTCATCATATAAAAAGATCCAGTGCTTTTTTTTTTTTTCCTTATCCAAGTTTCGTATTTAACCTTTCCACAAAGCTAAATAAAACCACATGTCTGGGCCGAGCCTGTGGACCACATGTGGCTAGAGCAGAAAGTGCAGGGGGAGAAAAGCATGAGGCTTTGATCTCGTGCTAATTAATCCAGATCTTTTATTCACCGATGGCTTTTTCTTTTAAATATATATATATATATATAAATATATATATTTTTAAATTTCAGCTTTATCACCCAATTTTATTTTATGAATGGGAGAATGACTTACTTGAAAAATGGCTGTGCAGGTTATTCAGGAAAGATAATTACTACATAAATGATCATGTTTAGGGGGGGGGAAACGAAGCCAAACATTTGGAGAAAACATCTTACCGTGGTATAAATCTGCATTTCTAGACTAATCGTTTTGTTAAAGAGTCATGATGCTACTGCTGCTGAAGTAAACTCTGAGAGCTCCGTGCCGTGTGAAAGGTGCACGAACATATCTAAGCCATAGCTCACACATATTTTTCTCTTGTCTATTTTTGGACAATGAGGATTCAACTGAGGACAGTTTTAAACGCACATAAAGCTTGCTTCTCTCCACAGCCTCCTGGAAACCTCAGCTTCAGAGTTACATTTCCTCTGCCTGAGCAGCCACCCAGACCACAACTCCAGGGTGGTTCTGGGAATCCGTGTTAAAGCTGCTAACTCTGCCTAAAAATGGCAAATCAACTCATTGTTATGACGTTGCCCCTATGTCTAATAAAAACATATGCCACGCTGCTCTCGTAATATTTTCTATTGGACAGCAGTCTGGCTCGGCAGCAAATCCGACCTTCTTATTTGTGTCTAAAAAAGCCCTCTTACTGAGCTGTGTTGCGTTCGCTACCCTTTTCCATCTTTATGAAAAACACAAACACAAACACATGAAGGGTTTCGAGGCACTTATTCAGCCAGGAAAGCTATGGTTCCCAAAAGGTTAAGTAAGGTAACGTTGTGGGCCGTGAGGTCGATCCTAACACCCTTGGTTGCGTACATCTTTTGAGATAAGCCAGTGTTACATTTTTTCCTATAGAGATATCACACGTACATAAAGCAGAACATATATTATCGGTTTAAACAGATTGGCACTCTGTAAGAGCGTTGGAACGTTACCCGATACACGCAGGGTGTGAAAATATCAGATGTTCTCCGTCTTCTCTGCAAATGGGCCGGCGCTCTCAACTTGGCTGTTCTGCACGAGCATATCATGCACAGTTATGTTTCCTGCACACTCTTTGCTGTTTACTTAAGCATAAGTGAATCAAAACAGTAGGATGCTTCCAATTCTTCAACTGGGAGAGCAGTCGATTTTGAATGGTGTCATGGCTTTGGATGTGGTTAAGAATTGGGGGACTGCCTGTCCTATTCCACTCTTGAAATATCCACTACTGGCCCTCGTGCAGTCAGTGGAGCTCAGCATAAAGGCTGTGGTTTTATTAAACATGGATGAACTGCTACCAAACATGAACTGGAGAATATTAATCAGACCACCTTTATGTCTTCTTTTGCTGTGGCTGCTTCGTTTTCTCTTTCACTTCTTTTTATGTCTTTGCATAAAAGTCTCTTCTCTTCCTTCTACTTCTTTGTCAGCGTTGTTTCTTGCTGTATTCCTGACTCTTCTTGTTTTTTGCTGCTGGAATAAATTTTCTTATTCGTTTGTTACCCCCATTCCTCAGTTATGCTTATCTCTTATTGTCACTAGCACTCACACATGCTCAATTTGACTAGAATCATTCTGACTGACAAGCAAATGCATTAAATACATCCATTATGCATTTACTTTATAAATTTACTTTTGGGTCATTTTTGTACATTAAAACAAGGCAATTAGATTTTTTTCTCCTGCTGATTTTTGATGGAGGCGTGTGGCTCAGTAGTAGCTCATTTACATAGATTGCAACAGCATGTTTGGAGGAGGAGTGAAATAAAGGGAGTTAAAGATAATTAATGCATTTTCTAAGAAGTATTTGAGCTGGCAAATTAACACACACTTTGGGGGATTTCTGAGATCTGTATTAACTTGTTAATGTTATAGTAAAATATGGGACCTTTAATGGCATCCCTTCCACCTATGGACTTATTGGTACAGATAGCTGTGGCATTATTTTTAATTGTTAACTTGGGATCTCCCAGTGACAACGTGAACGCTTTTCCGTTGCACCACCCTATTTGTTTTAATCTCTATGGAAAAGGCATGGTGCATGACCAGGATGATGGACTAGAATCTCACCCAGGCTGTATTCCCATCTCATTCCCAGTGTTCTTTGAATATTCTTCCGTTCCACCATGGCCAAGATTAATAAATAAAGAAATGCATGGATAAAGAAGTGATAGTGGCCTGGCATCATCCCAATTCACTTTTACCATTATGCCAGTATCCTGCTGCCACCTCAGGGGTTAAGTGTTCAAACAGAATGGCCTGAAATATTCTAAACCCAATATTATGCCATTTCCTTTTGTGGAAAACACCACAAAACACTGCGATTTCATTTATTCCACTCGAGGTACCGCGTATGCCTTGGTTTGCTATGCGAATGAAATCTGAGGCAATTTAGGAAACCACAATTTTGCTAGCATTTGATGCTTAATTAATGCATGCAAATTAACCTTCTCAGAATAGATTTACAAGAAGCAAATTTCCTTATCAGCTTGGGCGTTCCCTTTGTTTTAAGTTTTTCGTACTCACATAAGCCTGTACACTCAAATTCTTATTTGTATGCACTTTCACTTCAGGGCGCATGAACCGCTGATTGTTAAAAGCTGTCTCCGAGATATTTGAAGGTTTGGAAAAAGAGGAGTGAGACGAGGCATGGCTCGTGGGCCGTGTGGAGTCAATCGGCTCTTTCCAGTTTTCCATGTGTTTTATAAAAGCATGCAGAGCATCAGCACATGCTCCACAGACAAAGCAAGGCAGGCGAGCAAACTGAAATGTGACACAGAATATAGGAAAAGTGTCTCTAGTGGTATTTAGTGGAAGTGGTGGAGAACCTCACACCAGATTCAAGTTGACGGAGAGGGCAGCTAAAAAAGCACAGCAGCACTAAAGGGACAAGAACCACATCGATAAAAACAACAGAACAGAGCATAGAGGAAGAGCACATGTGGAACATAATTCGGCATGTAAACCCTGTTCATGAGCACCATGAATCAGTCCCGCTCTGGCTGTTTCCACTCCCTTTCTTCTCTGTCTGTCTGTCTCTCTGTCAGAACTCTGCGTGCATGTGCGCACTCTCGGGCCAAACAGGATGTCAGGCATGTGGGACAAATTAGTGTTTGGTCCTGCCACTGTCCTTTCAACTTGTGTGCCTGCGTGCTGCATCTTTTCTGACAGCAGTCACACTCCATCTCCACTGGTGAGGTGTCGAAGCTGTTAGGACCTCAACGAGCAGGACTCGAGAACCCTAAAATGGAGAAACTTTAAACACCAATGCTCTCAGGTAGCTGTAACTCTGAGATTCATCCCCAGTTAACCAATAGGTCAAGAGACAGAAAGCATGCAATGTGCGGCCAAAGACAATAGCGAGCTGAGCTGGCATAAACAAAATATTTCCATAGTCACCCCTTTCGTGCAGTTCTGCGGATTTTCCTGACACTTCCACACCGGCATTCACTTACTGTGAACATACAAAACATAGACCATGGTCATTATTCTAAATTTAGCCAGATGGGCCCCAGTTTTCCACTGCAAGTTCCAAATCGTGAAAATAAAGCCAAGAATATTCGAAGTATGGAGGGAAAAAAAGTAGTATTTCACTCGCATAACCAATATCTATGCAAAGAATGCCTCAGATTTAATCAGTTTCAGTGGGGCTGTTTTGGCAATATGTATTTGCCACAGCTGTAATTTTAGTGCAAGAGGTCTGTAACTGGTTGCAGAGAAGGAACACAGAATAATGTCCTAGAGCAATGTCTGAGAAACTGGAGAAGGGGCTTTATGGAGTGACTGGGTTAGGACATAGACTGCTCTGTACTTAAGGCATAATCAGCTTTAACCACTTTGAGTTGGCTTCGAATCATTGTGCATCCTTCACATTTGTATTTCCTTCACTGATTAAAAAAATAGATAAAGGAGTTTGGACTGTTGATCACATTACTGTCTTCTAGGTTTACTCAATGTTTGCGATTACGGCTCTGGAAGTTTGTAGCAGAACATTTTCTAAAACATTTCACAATGTATATGAACATGATAGGATTTGAAGTAATAAGAAGAACAAAACTTGGCTTCTTTCAACAGGGGAAAAATATAATCAACAAACATATTGGTTATATTTTATTCAACACGTAAATTCAAGTCAAGCTTTAGCCATTTGCAACTAAAACTGTGTGAATCGCTGGTAAAACGTGGTCTAGCTGGACTATATCTCTGTTTTTCAAAGGTAAACCAACTCAGTATAAGGTATCATTTTACCAGTAAGATATTTTACCATGGCATAATTATATACTGTACTGTTGTAGTCCAATGGTATAATGATTCAAGGTATATAATGGTATTTATCAATACCTATGGTACACTATGGTACATAATTATGGTGCATGCATATGGTACTATGTACTCTATAAGCATCTATGGTGCTAACTAAAGTATCTAAAGTATCATGGTAATACTATTGTATACGGTATTATGGTATGTACTACTATAGGTACACACCATAGTAAAAAAAAAAATGGGTATGGTAGCTATTAAAAGATATTTGAATGCTACCCTCCAATCTAATATCGCAACCAGCCTTCAATGAGTGAAACCATTTCTGTTTTCAAATGAACTGTTATAAATGCAAGACCCTGTCCTACAAACATATCCCCAGAAACAACAGAACAACAATCTAGTTGCAAGCAGCAATGAGCGGGCCCAAGCACCTTGCGCCATCGCCTCCTCATGACCTGTGTGTTTTTGGAGTAGCACTATATTAGATACCTGCTGAAATTTGGTAGCCACTTTGGTACCCAATATATATGTATACTGGTACATAACATAGTACTACCACAGGACCCACTGACGTGTCATACTGTAGTATATAGTGCAAACCATGGTAATGTCTTAAGTATTACAGTAATACTTTTGTATATTATGATATATACTATAGTTAACCATAGTACTTACTGTACCATAGTAACATTTTGTATGGGTATGCTAGCTATTGAAAGATATTTGAATGCAACCCTCCAATCTAATATCACAACCACCCTTCAATGAGTGTGATCATTTCTGTTTTTAAATGCACTGTTATAAATGCAAGATTGTGTTATACAAACATATCCCTTTATGGCACGGAAACAATAAAACAACAAGATGCTATGTTCCATTATTATGTAATGTCAGTGGTTTCCAGGATCATCCATGTAGTTAAAAATAAATCAAAGGATGAACTGTGACTGATGTTTTCCTTTTCTCTGTCACATTAAAACTGCAAGAAATGGCAGGATGGCCAAGAAAACCCACTCAGTCTGGTCCAAAACGGAAATCTCCCTTAACGCCAAACAGCATGTGTCTGACATTTCTGTTAACCTTCAATCCTAACTGTGATTTAAAACAAGCAAAAAAAATAAATAAAAAAGGTTAGCTGTACTCTCACACATGGGATCAGTGCTTAAAGTACAATCTGGACTTTTCTTTATTCATACAACTGTCTGTATGTATAAAGGTTTAATGTAGCAAAAAGCTTTAGTAGCTCTAACAGCTTCTTCTTTGCCTTCAGAAGTTCTCGAAATGTATCTTCACAAGCATTGCAATGTAAAGTATTTTCATTATTTTCTCTCACTCGTCGGAATGGCGCACTTGCCAAAGCAGCAGTGGCGCTCAGATGTTGAGGAACACTGAGATCAGCAGATCTGAGATTTCCAAAGCTGTGCAGCTCAGTGACTATGACATAGCACATCTTTAACCATGGCAGACACATTCAATAAACAACTCCAGCATACATGCACAGATTTCTCAGGCTGGGCTTGTTTTCATTCTTCTTCAAAAGCCAGCTGATCTGCACTCGCTGGCAATTGTGGAAAGAAAAAAAAACACTCAAAAGTGATCACATGTTGTTTACAGAACAGTGCCTCCTGCTGCTGGATGAGAAACACACTGATCGATGGATGTTTGAGAATGTGGGATCATTAAGTTCATACATTTGACGGAGGGTTTCGTTCCTTCCAGAACGTAGCTTCATGTCATTCGTCTTTGGACGCCGCTGTTTTGTCCACTTTCTTCACGTCTATTTTATTCACTCATTTTGTGAATCCGGAGCCTGTCACAGTGTGTTGTGGGACTACATCTTGGATAGGAAGCGAGTCTATCTCTAGGCATCATGCACCACAGGCAATTCACCTAGTAGCCTTTTTCTTTGGAAGGAGCCTGAAGGAACCCAGGCATAAAACACAAGAAAACTATATTCATTATAACAGCATTCTAGCTCATGGGATACTGCTTACTTGGCACAACAGAGTGTTTTTTTTTTTTTACTTTCTACTGACAGAACAGCAAGTCTATATTAATTACAGGTCTGCTTGATTCTGAGTTGTTTCAAGTCAAACAGCCTTGTGGTTTTCACCACTGAATTGAAAATAAATTACAATCACACACCGCTTGATAATGATACTCAGATCCCTGAGGTCTCCAGACCCAACTTTGATTCACACTGTCTTTCGCAGACAGCTGTTTTTTGCTGCTTTCCAGTTGGGACTGACTTTATCTCAAGAATGTGTACAAATTCAATTTTGTGTTCCTCTGAGAAGAATGAGAGGGCAATTTTTCTTTTTCTTTTTTTTTTCTTGCACCATAAGTTTACTTGGTTTAACCAGGCCCAACTTTGCATAGTCTTTGGTTAACGTTTGTCCTTTTAGCTTCCTGGGCAATAGTTTATATTCATGGCCCTATACATCCTTATCTAGGGAAACTTCCATTTAATTTTACATCTAAAAGTTGAGGATAAAGATCTTGATCAAGGTGCCCAACAGTGACAGCCTGGTGATGCTGGGGTTTGAACCTGTGAACTTCCAATCAGTATTCCAATGTCTTAACCCTAAACTTCAACTGCGTTAAACAAGATGTACCCCAGAAGATCTAAACATGTTACATATATAAATAAGCACCAAAGGGATTTCTTAGAATGCCGTGTTTAAGGACAGGCTTACAGCAATAAGCAAAGCCATAAGGAGCAACTAAGGTGAGAACATGCTGATGAAAAAACATTTATCACAGTGAATGCTTTCATGAAAATGAATCAACCAGACCTTGCTTTGTTTGCTCAGGTTCTGGACTGGAGACAGAGAGAGAGAGAGAGAGAGAGAGAGAGAGAGAGAGAGAGGAGATCAGGAAATGTAAAAAGGAAAAGGAAGTGTGAAAGCAGGCGTGCAGTCCAACAGCGTGGACTGAAACAACATTGTCTTGTGATTGTAAATCCATAAATTTTGAACAGTCACAATCAGATAAATGGAGGAAAAAGGTTAGCAGCATATTAAACTCCTGCTTATGAGATTTCCCATGAATTTTTGCATGCCATCGAGCAATAGAGCCTCATGAAAACAACCTGAAAATAATTCCACAGCTGTAAAAAAAAAAAAAAAATCGAATAGTTGTTCCTATGCCTGGCTGGAATAACGGTAATGGTAATTGCAGGTATTAATAACATGATAATCATCTGTTCATAATGATCTCTTTTTATCTACCTTGTTTCAGCGCCAATCATAACATTGCTACTATTGAAGCTTTTATCTGGAGCTACTAGGCATTTTATCGCAAATTAATCAAACCAAACAGCTACTGTGGGTGGAAGAAGTTGGGTTTCTGTGCTAGACAATCATCAGTTATAGCAGCCAAGGGTCCTGCAGCACATGGCCAGCGTCTTATGAAAGACTTAGCATGGCCAAAGCAACAAAGGTATCCAAGCTAAGCACAAACAACAACCAAACAAGGCCAACAAGGCACTGATTAGCAATCAGCTCACAGTGCAACAGAAAGCCCAACGAGCAGCAACAGCAGCTTAGTATGCAGAGTGGACTTTGCAACCTGTAGTTCTTATCCTTTTATATCTACAGCAGCGTTCAGGTCAAACCAGAACATTTGATTGTGCAGAATAACAGAACACAGTTATGAGAGTGAAAACTCTTTTAATTTCTCCATATAAGCCCCTGCTACACTGATGCACTTGGAGGTTCACTAGTGCTTGGATAACATCAAGGTAGAACGTTTTCTCAGGACGCTGACTTACTGCTTCATGTCTTAGGTTCTGGCCTCCCAGGAACAACTTTTAAGGTGTGTACAGTTCCCACAGACAGATGCATCACTTTCTGCAAGTAGATTTTCAATGATCGGGCCTTGTCATGGTTTGACTTGAATGCCTCTTGTATATTTCTACTGTCATTGATAATGTGGTAAATTTGACTTTTAATACATGCTGAAGGCCCTGCAAATGAGTCAAAGAGATTATTTCATCGACATGTTGCTCTGTTTTTACTTTCTACGCTTCCTACATTATTCTCAATGATATCTGACCACCTGTAGATACTGTAAATACTAAAAAAAAAAAAAAAAAAAAGATTTAGGCCTTTAGGTATTATACTGATGAATGTGAATATTGTCTAAATTAAATTCTGGTTCTATCATCTGAGCATTTCAGTTTAACATCTAATGAGGCTAATCAATGTAGAAAACTATAAGGAACTGAGCCAACTTCATTTGCTACACAATGTAGCTAGCAGATTGTGTTTAAATATGGATAACACTGGTGGCCCTTCCTCAGTAAAATGTTCAAATATGCTGGCATGAGTTTGTTTGTTTGTCTAGTTGTTCAGTCGTGTCCGACTCTTCATGACCTCATTAACCATAGCACCCCAGGCCTTCCTAGATGTTGCCCATGGGGTTTTCTTGGCAAGGATACTGGAGGGTTGCCATTTCCTTCTCCAGAGGACCATTTATAGACAATTTGGGAATGCCAATTAGCCTAATCTCCATATCTTTAGACTGTGGGAGGAAACTGGAGAAACCAGAGGAAACTTACCAAGCATGAGGAGAACATCCAAACTCCATGTGGGAATCAAACCCAGGACCTGAAGGTGCAAGGCGACAGTGTTAACCACTAATCCACCATGCCGAGTAGACAATTGTGGAAAATGCCATCTTCTTTGCATCCCTAAAAGGTATTAACTCTCTCATTTCCATAATTTGAATGCATGTTAACATGTTAATAGCATGGTATATTTTATTAAATTATTTGTTTTCTTTGCTAATCCCATATTTCACTGATTGCATATTTGGCTAGGCAGCAAGCAAAGTGTAATAGTCAAGTAACTAATGATTAAGTAAATAAATAATTTTAGATCTAGTTACTTATAACAGTTGTAGATCATTTTAAAAAATTAGATGAAAAATTACAAGACAACATACATTTTTTAAAAGTTAAATATTTTGACATTTACTTGAGTGCATTTTTTACTGCTGCTTAATTGCTTCCACTTTTAGTCAAATTTTGAACAAAGTACAATTTCTCAGTGGTTGTAACCCCAGTACCTGTAGCACAAACTGTGAATAAACTGTGCTTGTGAAGTGCCCTCACTGACCTCCATTTTTTGGTAAACGTGCAAAAGAAAACTCAAACCATATTCCTTAACCTTGATAGAAAGGAAATTGCTTATGTATGTGTAGATGCTTACAGGGCTTAAAAGATCAAGTGGTTCATAAAGTGGTTCAAAAGATTAAGTGGTTATACCAGGAAACAAATGTTGTAAGAGTGAAAAAAGATAATGAACTTTTACCTCCACTTCTAGATAAAAGCATGCATCTCAAAATTTTTATCATATGACTTCTAAGCAACCCCACGTCTTCTTTATATGTCTGTGAACAGTCTGGCTGTTGCGCTATGTAATATTGGCAACAAAGCATTTGACACATACTTAAATGTAACGCCAAGCCCTAGGTACTTTTATGACAACTTTTAAAGAAACACCTTTAAATCCAAAAGTATGTATTTCATCAGTGTAGCCTATTTACATCAGCTAAAGAGGCTATTAGCTGTGTTTCCTAGAAGCAATGAACTCCATTCACTTTCAAAGACGCTGACATCATTCAAGTGCAAATGCCTAGGTTTGAGTCATTATGCTAAACCATGACTTCACCTGAGAGCTAATGATAATGATGAAAGCACCTTATTAAAGTTCATGAAGACAGAAAACTGTGAATTCATAAAAGCATTTTTTTTCTTGTGTATCTCAGACATGTGAAAGATCAGAACCAAAGCAAAGCCCAATAGCATCAGATGTGTTTAATTTGGTCTTTCATTTTGCCGTACAATGTTATGTGCTTCCTTCCTGTGCTTCCATTTCCATTCATGTGCTTTTACGTTAAAACTCCATGCAGATGCCTAGCAAGGACACATCATACACTGTTCACTTGACTATATACACTACCAGTCAAAAGTTTGGACACACCTTCTAATTTAATAGTTTCGTGGTCTTTCCTGATTTTTATTTCTATCTACACTGTAACAGAATGCTGAAGGCATCTAAAATATGCAACAATCTCCTTTTGTAAGGCCTTCATAACACCTCTAATCTGAGGTGCTGTTAGTTAGTTGGTGATTTTTGAGGCTGGTAACTCTAAATGAACTTCTCCTCCGCAGCAGAGTTAAGTTTTGGTCTTGCCGTCATGAGAACCAGTTTCTTCATCATGCTGACCTTCACGTGTGAAAATAAGACCCTCACAGTTGTTGTTATTTAATTACCTAGTTCCATGTGTGTTATTTTACAGTTTTTTAATTTTCAGTATTGTTCTAGAATGCAGACAAATGAATCCAAACTTGTCCAAACTTTTGACTGGTCCTTTTTTGATTATGTTTTATTATAAAAGGGTGATGGAAATTATCCCATTCTTATAGATTTAAAATTAGCTCCCTGAATTTGTTTATTTGGTTTCTTTCACAGAGAGGAGCTCAGACTTTGGTGCTCAAAGCAAATGACCAGACATTGTCAATTTGTATACAAATTATACCCCCCCTTTTTTTTTTGCTGGGCTCAGCAATACGTAATGAAATTAAAGCATTTATAAGACGTAATTGTTTGGCTAGGGCCTTTCAGACTCAGACAAAAGCCTAATAAGCCTCTCTGTGCATTTTACTACCCATAAAATAGCTTAATAAACCGTTCCTAGTCATGGGACCGGTTGGAGATCTGGTCTTTAGCCCAGGGAATGTGGAGTCTGTCCATCCAAACGTCTACAGCAAGTCCTCCTTGTGTCTTTATCATGCTAACCATGCCCACAACACAGACATTAAAGCATGACAGATGTGGAATTACCGGTGATTCAGTCAGCCATTCAAACTTTTATTTAAACCCAGTATGTGTTAATGGAGGTTCAATAATTTTCAATATGTTCATCCACAAATATAAAATAAGGTTATTTAAAATAAATTTAAATGCATTTAATAAACCAATGGTTTGATAAGCTTTATTATTCAAGATCATACTACCAGGTAAAAAAAATAAATCTTATACCACTTACTAATATATATATATTACTGAACAAGTTGCATGATTCTGGTGACTAATAAAGTAAAAGTGGTCCAAATAATAAAAACTTGTTCAGGCAAAACGTACCTCAGAGTTCTCTCTCTGGGATAGATAAGAAATGTCTAGCTTCAAATATATATGAACATATACAAGTTTACCAACAATTTGTTAAAATAATAGCAACATTTTTTTTTAAGTTCTCAAAAATGTGTATGTGTAAACTTACATACTGTAAACCTATTGTATACTGTAATAAACTCACAAAACAACTGCACATTTAAACTAGACAAATGCTGAAATAGAGAAAATTAAATGTTTTTAACTTCTAAAAGCATTTTAATTCATTGTAATAAAATTGCCTACTTCTAAATATTCCTGGCTGCACGGTGGCTTAGTGCTTAGCACTGTTGCCTTGCACCTCCAGGGACGAAGGTTCAAGTCCCGCCCCGGGTTTGTGTGCATGGAGTTTGCATGTTCTCTCTGTGCTTGGTGGGTTTCCTCCAGTTTCCTCCTACTGTCCAAAGACATGCAGAATAGGCTAATTGGCGTTCCCATTTGCACATAGTTGAATGAGCATGTGAGTGTGTTTGGATTGGCACTCCCAGGTGTACCGCACCTCATGCCCTAAGTCTCCTGAGAAAGGCCCCAGCCCCCCCCTCGACCCTGTATACAGGATAAAGTGGTATAGACAATGAGTGGTTGAGTGAGTGAGTGAGTAAATATTCCTGTCAGCTAAGCCAGAAAGATAGCTAACTAGCTAAATTAGCTTGCTAGTACAGTACACTATATGGCTGGTTTTAATCTAGGCTTTGTTACACTTGAATTTAAAAGACAAGAATTCACAGTCGTATTTCATTACCAATTACATATCAGCTACAATAACATTTTCTTTACCAACATTTAAGCAAAAGGAGTCTCTTGGTGTTGTCTTTAAAGTTTGTTGAAAATTTTTGTATTGTGCAAAAGTCCTAAACCACCCCTCATTTCTTTATCTTCTGCTTCCAAAGAGCCAGACCTTCTTGTATTTTGAATGTAGTCTTAAGGAATAGATCTCCAGACTTTCTGAAGGACCATTTTGGCTCTCATTTTTGGCATGTTTTTGCCTTTCATTTTTGGCAATTTTGGATCACATTTTCTGTTCAGTCCATGTACCTGACCAGATTGTCTGGGGTACAGTTGTATCTCATTTCTCGCAAACCATGGGGAAAAAAAAGAACACAATGTTCTTTAATTTACTCAGAGTATTCAAGATGTCATGTTTAATTGAAACCAGCTTTAGCCAATACTGGAAAACAAGTCATAACGCAATTTTGGCAAAATATTGTAACACCAGGAAAATACAGATATTCCTTCATTTGGCAAGCTACTTCGTAGCTTTAGCAAACAAAATGTCATCTACAACATAAATCATTCAATGATGAATACCTACCCTATCATCAGTCTTACAGTACAGCATAAGTCACTGGTGTAATAATTACTGTGTTTAGATGGTGTAGCAAAAATACTTGTGGTCAATAACTAATAGTGAAATTTCTTCACTTTCCTCATGACAACAACATATGTTGCTTTTTCAGCATTAAAGACTAAGTAAACACTGCTGAATGTAATTTGTACAACACCAAATAGAATATAAAATATGGATTGGATCACAAGTGAAATGCTTACAATTTATAACTGGTTAAACTTTACATTTAATCTTCGAATTCATAAATAATGCTAATTATTGAGCCATTTAATGATTTATTACACAAAGGCACCTTTAAATTCTTAAACTCGATCGTTTAGAAGGTGATTTCTTCACTATAACAGCACTCCTGACCGTAGTATTGCTATAATTCGTGTCACAGCTTTATCATTATGTCACCTGAATGAGTCAGCAAAAATGATTTTCATAAATTTAGCATGCACATTTTGTATCATAACTGATTATGAAATGTGAAATTCATCACTATCAAGTAAGTAAGGGGAAATGCGAAGTCTTAGAAAATAAACTATTTAATGATTTGTATGCTAGAAAGTGGTTAAAGTAATGACTTGTGCATGGTACGTCTTAGAAGACATGCTAAAAAGGGTGTTTTAAATATTTAGCCAACAAGAATAATGTTTACATCAGAGTAAACATCTGAATGTAACTGTGAGATTGCATCTGCAATTTGGGTCACTTAACAGATACTTAGAGGATGAGCAAACCAACAGACAGACGGACGGACAGAAGGAGTCATCATTCCTGAGTTACAACACCACCAGTAAAAATCAGACCTGTTTTTATGAGAAACACCTTCGTAACAAAAAGGTGGCTATTGTGTTTGCATATTTCCAGTTTATATTTAGCACGGGCATTTAAAAGCTGGTATTACCCAATTTCTCCTTTGTGTCATTATTAAGCAGTTGCATACATGAGGGAATGGTAGTGCTGCAGACGAACAAACCAAACAGGTAATTAAAACCCACTAAGAGTGTCTGGGGCGAGAGTGGCTTCATCGCCAACCTGCCATTACACTTCATTTCAGTCTGCTACCTTAAAGCTATAAAACATGCTGCAGCTGTAAGTAAATACAAAGGGGTGTTCGAGTCAAACTGAGACTTTTGATTGTAGACAGTTTGATGAGTAAAAACTGCTTTTATTTCTCCATGTAATCCCCTGCTATATCAATGATCTTATTTTAGCATTTCAATAGTACTTGCATACCATCAAGGTAGAACGTTTTCTCAGTAGGCCAGAGCCATGATTCACATCTGAAACGCTGGCTTCCCAGGAACTCCTTTAATGGCAAAATGTGGAAATGGCTTGGAGCAAGGTCAGGACTTTGCAAGGGATTTGGCAATAACTGACTTCAAGGAGAGTCCCAGGTCCCAGAAACCCAAGTTCTTAAGTTCTTCACTTACTGACAAAAATTTATCTCATATTAACTGGTACTGGTGACTTCTTACAAAAATGTTATTTTAAAAGTTCCATAATACTGCATAAACTTGTGATTTGTCTTGCAACTGAACCTACTGTCACAGCTGCCCTACAAATCAGAACTGAGAATTACAAAGCTCTGTTGTAAACAAGGTCAAATAAAAATTCTGATTAAAATAAATAGCCAAGGGTAAAAGGTTTAACCTTAATCATAACTTATATTTAATGGAACTAGATGGACTAACACAAATCAGGTGAACACAATAAGGTAACAGACCAATAGCAGGACAGGCCTAAGGTGAAGGACAGGCCAAAAACCATGAAATCACAAATTACAAAACATTAACCCATTGATCAATTTAAATTCTTACATAAACAAATCGCGTTTTAGATGACCTGTTGAACTTAAAAGTATTATGACATCATATGTTTCATACAAATGGAATATTGTGCTTATGATAGGTAATTCATTGGCTTATACATTAAAATTAGGTATAATAATAAACACCCACATGATGACTGATATCTATACTGAGCATAATTTAACCAAGTTATCAAATGTTAGGCAAATAGATTCTTAATTCTGGTTGGTTCAATGGTTTTACTTCATGCAGTATGTATTTAAATAATGGGTGGTATAGCCTTATTCTTGAATATTCCGTATTCAGAAACCATTAAGTTATTAATATTAATATTAAGTATATTCAGTTGTTAAGAAGACTACTCTATATGTTGCTCTTTTTCTCATTTCACTTATCTTTCTAGTTTTGATTTGTATACTTACAAAAATCATGATCATTGTATCTACTGAAGATGCTAAGCAATGAAATCAACACCCCTAGTGGTAACATGGTAACAGATATATACTCCATAACCCTACCCTAGAAGTGGCAAGAAGCTTTGTACTCTTCAGATGGTCATTAATGCTTCTTTGTTGTATTTGGTATTCTGTTGGAAGAAAAATGACGAGCGCTTCCTGTCTGTCTTTGTTTTATTTGCTTCCTGTCTCCTCCCTGGTTTCTCCAACTTCAGACCCTGCTACACATTGTCCCTGCCCAGTGATTGTCTCATTTATTTCCACTTGTTCTTCGTTAGCTCTCATTTGTTAGTTTATTTATATCCTTTTTTTTCTTTCTTGTTTACTCTGAATATGTGTTCCAGTCACTTTATTCAAATTCATATAGGGGACACAAATGTACTTATTTCATATCTACTTGCATATTGGATATGTAAGATTGTTGCTTTATATTTACATTTGTATGGTGCAAAGGTTTTTGACTAGATATTTACTGGAGCTCAGTGACTCCAAAGAAGATGCACATTATCACCCCATCTTTCCTTCAGGATTGGAACAATAGAGGGTTTAATTATTTCTACATTTCCCTCTGCCAGACAGTGGAAATTTACACTTTTTTTTTTTATCAATCATTTTAACTGCCATTGCTACATAATCTTACATATTGGAGATTAACATCATACACTATTGCTAGTGTGTACTGATATAGATTTTTGGAATAAAATTTGACGTCATGCATTGTCAAAGAAATATGATAATGATGCATGCATGAGATGTGATGCTGTTACAATCCCTGGAGCTAAAAAATTTCCCCAAAATCAACAGATTTTTTTTTTACATTTATTAATGAATGACATTTTTTAGTCTGTTTACTGTATAGTTAAGGTTAAATGTTGTTGAACAGATGCAAGACAGGTTACTGCATGTGATCATTTGCATCATTATAGCAGTTATAAACAGATAAACAGTTATAAACAGCTCCCTGTGGCCTTTCTTTTGTTTTATGCATCTCCTGTTAATAAGACGAAAAAACTAAAATAATAAATAAATAACATCTTGCTGTTGTTACCAAAAAACTAGAAGGACCTGACACAAGGGAATGCTTCCTAAAATTAGTTTGGGAAAAAAATACAAATAAATAAATAAATAATAATAATAATAATAATAATAATAATAATAATAATAGCTTACAGAACACTTTACCCTTAAACATTTATTTCTTCCTAAATTATAAGACTTAGA
>JAQMYL010000020.1:14631424-14648186 GCA_030014365.1 Clarias pachynema
ACACACACACACACACACACACACACACACACACACACACACACATACACTCACACACACAAAATTCTGCTGTAAGCATGAAGTATATCATTATGCTCTAGGTAATGAAGGACATTGCAGTAAAAGCCTCCCATTTGATGTCCTGTTTGAAAAACGAGCAGCGTTCATTCTCCTGCTTGTAGACATTCCTCTGAGAAACCAAAGAGACCCAGGGCAACTCATTAGTAGGCACAGCATAACTGATGGGCCAAACTCTTCTTTTAGCAAACTCTGAAAGTGTTTCATTGAGCTCTTACACAATCAACAACAATACATGAAGACACTGATGAGTTAGAACAAAAAAAAAAAATTACAATAATTAAAAAATAAAACAAATAAACCCCACAGATTAAGTGCTGTGTTTAAAAATGTATCTACTGAAAAGCATGTGTTCCTTGGCATTGCCCTTTGGTTAGAGTCGGTCCAGGAGTGAAGACGGGGTTTAGCAAGTGAGAAACCTCTGCTTCTTTTTATAAATCAAGAACACTCATCCAATATATGTGGTATTTTTGGAGCTCACAGCAGGAATCTAATATCATAACATTAGAGTTAACAATATCATAAGAGCCAAGCATAATATGTTTTGTGCTTCATGTCATAAATGTTATGCACATTTCACTATACCTGCCAGTTTCATTTGGACAAAAGGAACTGAAAATGTATGAAATGTTTGTTAACCAGCATTACACTCAATATACCTGGTTAAAATGTTAATGCACCTCCTATAACCTTTTTGAGGTCAGTGACAGAATAAACAATACAACACAAGGTTAAAAATGTGTTTCTGATATTTCTGGATTAAGGTACTCTTTTTTTTTTTTTTTACTTAAACTTGTGAAATATTTATGCATCTAAATGAGCAAAATCAAAACATAGTGTCTTTTTACCATAATAGTCTGTCTAACATAAATATATATGAAAATAAAAACACAACTTTTATACCATAGTGTTGCTTAATTATTAAGACTGGTCAAAAGGTCCAGTAAGATTCTTATTAGTATTATCATTTCTATAGTAACAACTTACACAGATAGTTGTTAGACACACTAACAGTATGTTAGCTTTGATTACAGCATGCAGTGTGCTGAGATAAATGATTCCTCATGCTTCCAGAACAACTCTTCACCAATTTAAGTCCTGGAACCTGTCCGTGCCATCAGTTGACTTAATTCTATTGCCACATGTTGTAACGTTGCTGAGTCTATACCTGAGTAACTGAAGCAACCCCAGATCATAACACTATCTCCAGAGGCTGATACAGTGGCCACTATGCATGATGGGTGCATCCCTTCATGCGCTTCCCTCCTTACCCTGATGCACCCATTACTCAGGAATAGGGTCAACCTGACTTTATTAAAGCATTTAAGCATTTTCAAATTTTATTTGTCACATACACAGTCATACACAGTACGAGATGCAGTGAAGTGCTTATACGACCTCTCGTGACCTTAAAATCCCAATTATCAATAAGAAATAAATTAGGGAATGGAATTAGAATAGGAATAAAATATAGACAAACTTAGCTGCATATAAAATATAGGATATAAAAAATATATTTAAAAAAATTGCTGTACAAATATACAATATTGTTAAATGCGACAATATTGTCGAATTTAAGTGATCTCTCCATTCATGTTTTTTTTTTCCAACCAGATTACTTCTGCAAAATTGATAATTCAGCTCTATCCTTTCAAGTTTTGATAATGCTTTGGACAGTAAAGTTTTCTATGAGGAGATGCTTGCTTAGCATTTATGCCAGGAGTCTCGATTGTCAAACGATGTACTGTAAAATGGCATTCGCTTCCATGGAAATGTCTTTAAGAAGAAATAGAGAGGGACCCACTGAGAACAAAGGTTTATGCAGCTTCTTTAATGTAAGTAATAATGGAAAGTACATTTTTGAATGGACTATCAACCATAAACATACACAATTATAATCTGCATCGGCTGTAGTCTAAGTGGAATTAAACACTTCAGGGTGTGCTGCATTTACTCAAAGGCCGAGGTCTTTTTAAAGACCTTGTAGACCCAGGGCTAAGATGTCCTTCTTGTGTAAATGACATGGCAGATATGCTTCAATTGATTCAGTCAAATCTGTTTAGCCTAGGAATTCCTATATACTTTCTGCGAAATCCCCCCGCTGCGTCATCTGAACTAAACCGAAGCAGTTTCGCTGACAGTAAACTATCCTGACAGACTGACAAATGTTCTGACTCTTTTACAAGAGAATTCCCTGAACACGAGGAAAGGTTAATGGTCTGTGCAACAGCCAGAAACACTTTCTGTTAAAAGGATAATTTCTTGGTTTCAGCTTCATCGCAAACAAAGCTCAGGTCTTTTAAACAGCACTCAGGAAAAAGCATGGCGTGCACCGCGTTCGAGGCCGAGAGCATGAAATATTGTGATAGGCATCAACCGGTGGCTCGTTGCAGTGCTGTCTCTGTCCTGAAGTTGGCGGCATGCTGACTATCTCAGATCTCAGTGCGTTTAAATGACGTTGGAATTCGTAGGCCCTTTGCAGTGTTACGTTGCGCACGCACTCGGTATCAGCTCAAACTAGCGCATCAGAATGTCTCTGTTGTGTGCAACATTAGCTGGAGATTACAGATAATAAGGGCCATGCAATCAGGCTGATTGCTTTGGCTGTTCATGAGCGTGGCACTGCTGTTTGATGTGCTGTCTGGTTCTCTGCCTCATCGGGACAGAAACGATAAACTGTGCTGAGTCATGTGAGAAGACTAAAGGCATCTTATAAGTAGGAAAGAAGACACACATCTGCACTTTAGACTAGTTTTTTTTTTTTTCTGCTTGTCTGCAAAATTGTAATATTCTCTAACTAGGTGTATGATGGCCAGTTGGCTGAGGAACTATAAAAATCTAGTCTGTTCAGGTAATTTAATTCAGATTAGTGTAATGTGAATATATTTCTTGGCTGATTTTTGGAATTCTGAGCATTTCAGCATTTCAGATTTTGCCAACTTGCAATGTAACTATGCATAAAGATAATATAGAATTCTATCATTGTTTTAAATTCTTACTGCTACTATGTAGCCAGAAGGTGAGGAGAATGAAACATGGAAGATTTAGCTAGAATCCAGCTACATTACTGTACCTTCCAGGTTCCGGGGTTAAATCCAAGTTCCTGGGTGTCATTTCTCTGAAGATCCATCCTGGCACCATCATACTTCACTTCCAGTTAGAAAAGTACAACATTGTCTTTACTCCCGGAGCAGACAAAAGAAAGTTCATGTGTCACCCCAGATACTTGAAAGCTTTTATCGCTGCACCATTGAGAGCAACCAGACCAACTCTGTCATCGTCTGGTATGGCAGCTTCACATTGTCTGAAAGATAAGCCCTGCATATTCACTGTGTATACTGATTAAACCTGCACTTTATAAGTTGTACAATGCCAATATTTGCAATGATAAATTATCGATTCCATCCATCCATCCATCCATCCATCCATCCATCCATCCATCCATTCATCCAGGAACCTCTGTAGTCCAACTATGGACCGTGGAGGTCAGTGGTGACTATTGTATTTATTCCCATTTTTACAACCATGGTTGGACCTCTGGTCAACACTCACTCACTGCGGGCAATTTGGGAAAGCCATTTAGCCTAATCTGCATGTTTTTGGACTGTGGGAGGTAACCTGAGAACCCAGAGGAAACCCACCAAGCACGGGGAGAACATACAAACTCCATGCACACTGACCCGAAGCAGGAATTGAATGCAGGACCTGGAGGTGGCACCATGCCACCATTGATTATATATACTGATTATACTGTATACACTTGCAGTGTTGGGGGACATTACTTTTTACTTCAATTACAAAATTACTGTCTTTAAAAAGTAATCAGTTACATTACAGCATTACTTTCTGATAAAATTAACTAGTTCGAGAACTTTTCCATTGCAGAAAATGAAAACTCCTTAGTGATTCTTTATGCATGTTGTTTTAGTCAAGACCTTTATAATTATTCTACCATCATCACTCAGCGAAGTTTCGCCCATAATATGTTAACTACTAATACCCATACTGTATCTCTGTTTCGCGCAGTGTCCGTAAGTACGATTCATGATGATTCACAGCGGGTTTTGGCTGTGATTATGTTTCCATCTTTCCGCGCGTCGGTCTTTGCATAGTCAAACCACATAGGTGAGATAGGGGTATAACAGCAGGAACTGAGTACTTAAATGGCGGAGCTAACGCGTTAAATTACTTGTTACATCAAAAAAGTAATCCGAGTACTCTAACACCTTACTTTGTAACACATTACACCCAACACTGTACACTTGTAGTGTTTAAACACTACGATTTGCACTTCTGCTAACTGGTAAACTGTATTTGATTTCTGAGTACCCGTACTGTGCAATGACAAAGTTCTATCTCAGCTTATTAGGAAGTTGCAGGGTTAAGGGTCAGGGTGCAGGGTTTAAGGCCTTCCTTAAGGCTCCAATAGTGGCACCTGTTCCTCCCCCTCACCACTAGTCACTAAGTGTTTTTAAATAATGACTGAAGACCTACCTCTTCAACATTTTGATTAAACAACAAGGAATTTGTGTTTTTACTTTCATCATGTCGATAAAAACAGTTATTAGTTAAACACTTCTGCTAAACACTGTATTAGATTTATTTTACTAACATTTACAGCAATCAATCACTATAATTCTAATGTGTTGCAATCATTAGCAGAGATTCAATATTTAATAGAAGCCAGGATTTATAGCAACTCATGGATGATATTTGCAGTTCATCTCACTTGCAATGTTCAGGTGGCCAAGAATCAGAGGTCACCTTTTTAATAGGTGAAGGCAAATGTGTAAGATTGTTTGTGATTTGGTCCTGGTGATTTAGGGGTTGTCTGGACTATGCCTTAGCTTTCACAGGTTTATCAACTTATTAAAATTATTTAGACATGACTCGCGCACAAAAAAAAAGAAGTTTTAGTATTATGATTAACATTTTTTATTGCATAAATAATTGAATACAATTCTTAGTGAATAAAGACTCTGGGTTTGTGCAAAGAATTTGTGTGACAAAAATTTAAAAAACAAATCCACCCACAACTCCATATTCAGCTCTGTATCCCCTGAAATACACTGACACTCAATTATACTGTCATCGCTGAGCTATGTGATTAAAAATCCTGTTTAGTCTAGGACTAAACTTAATTTGTGTCCAATAAACCAGCCTATTGAGGTAAGCCAGTAGAAGGACTATTGCAATGGAAAAAGTACTTGGTGGAACTAAAATAAGCACAGAAATAGGTGTTAATGCACTCAACTCTAGAGTCCTCTTCATCATCACTTACAATGTGAGAAGATTGACTAAAGAGTGCTACTAAAAACAAAGCATAAAAAAGCAGCTTTTTAAAAAAAATTTTTTTTTAATGTGTGTATGAGTCTGCACTGCACAGCCAGCCATCTCCAAGGGTACCCTTCATACAGGAAACACATTAAAGGAAAAAATGAATAAAGTAAAAACAAGTTAATGTTTTAGTAAGGTTTTGGACCACCATGAGTCACCAATGTGTCTTAGCACAGTGTCTGCAAACTACGTCATTCTTCGTAAAGATTTACATCAGCTGTGGTTTGACGATGGTGGTTGAAAACACTAACACTTTTCTCCAGAATCCCCCACTGATGTTCTGTTGTATTGAGATCTGGTGACTATGAAGGACATAACATGTGACTAACATCATTCTCATCCTCACCAAATCATTAAAAGTGAAGTCTTGTACCCTGTAAATGAAGGCAGAGTCATCGTGACATCCATAGTCGTTGTATTGGTTTTCTGTGGCCCGCACGTTGGCTTAGAGGTTAGCTCCAGGGTCCGGGTTCGATTCCCGGCCAAGTTCGATTCCCGTCTCTGTGTGCATGGAGTTTGCATTTTCTCCCCGTGCTTGGTGGGTTTCCTCCCATTGTCCTTTCCACATTGCCCATAGTGTGTGAGTGTGTGTATGTGTGTGCCCTGAGATGGATTGGCACCCTGTCCAGGGTGGCCTAAGTCCCCTGGGATAGGCTCCAGGCTCCAGCAACCCTGTATACAGGATTAAGTGGTATAGACAATGAGTGAGAGAGAGGTTTTCAGTGATGCTTCACTCCTTAAATGGGTTTTATAACGCAAAATGCACTTCATTCTTAGATATCTGAATGAGCCCCCCCACAAGCCAAAAATGTGAGAAACAAAATATTCCCAATTCCAAATTCAGTTATTATAAATACAATGAAATTGCACATTTCCAGTGAATAGGGAAAGCTGCTTGATATATGAAATGCATTGTCTCGAGGGTGCCTCCACTCCACTCCTATGATTGCCTCCACATCTGAGACATGCTATAACTTAGAATAAAGAAATAGTAAACTGTGAGTCCTTTAAGTGAAAAAAGTTCCCACATAGCCAGATGATTTTCTTTTAGTCATCTGTTAGACTATTTAACTGTTTGGAAATAGTGAGAACCAAGATGCTCCAAGCTGTTAAAGAAAACACGAAATCAATTTCATCTATTTATAGTAGAGTCAGGTGTGTTATCATTTGGCATTAAACAAAGAAACATGGACAAACCCTCTACAGATCAAAGTGGTGACCAATGACCTCTTGTTTCCCAAAGCAGCTTGTGGCAGCTGGTGCAGCTGGAAGGTCACATGGCCTGTCACAACATGATACAACCCCTCTTAAAGCATTTTTTTGTATTGCTGTTCAAAAGGAATGCCCTTGTATATTTATTTTTACAGTTATTTCATTATTTCGTGCATTTATGCAGGCTCGGAGATTCCTTTGGTGCATTAGCACACCAACAGATGCTACATGGAACTGTGATCACAGCGGCATTTTGGAATCAATAAAATGCACGCCTTATTTAACATTTTAAACTAACACACAGTTTTATTGTTTGTCTGGTGAGTGGATTCAGACCAGACACTGTTCATCCATCCAATGTACACCAGCAGAGTGGTAAAACTAAAATATTTTTGGCCTGGTTGCAAAGAATTTACATGACCACACAGTAAAACTTTATTTGAAATATCTTTATAAAACTCTTTCTTCCAGGAGCATATGACAAAATAATACACTAGGGTTATTTTATTATTATTATTTTTTATGTTTTCAGATAGTTTTACAGAAGCATAGCATGCAACACTACAGGGAGGAGAAACATGTTGTCGTAAATGAAACCACATTCGGAATATCAGCGGCTTAATTGATTTTCCGAGTGCCATTCCTTTACCCGTTTAAAGAAAGCAGATCCAAAACCTTTATAAAAACCCAAAGGGTGCTTTCTATTAGAAATGCATTATATTCTAATTTTATTTATAAGCTGCTATTGAACTGTCAGTTCTGTTTGGTGTCGACTGATTTTCTATAACGGCAGTTACAGTTACATTTACGGCATTTGGCAGACGCCCTTAACCAGAGCGACTTACATTTTATTTAATTACTACACTTATGAGAAGTTGAGGGTTAAGGGCCTTGCTTAGGGGTCCAACATTGGCAACTTGGTGGTGCTGGGGTTTAAACCGAGGACTTTCTGATCAGTAGGCCACCCCTAGCCCCGTTAGGGGTTATAAAGGGGTAATAAATCATAATAACGTGGGTATGGTAGACACTGCACAATAATAAAAAAAATTAAATAAAATCATATTTATTAATATGGTAAGATTCTCTGTTATCATGGAAAAGTCTCCACGCAAAAGAGAACAGAGAACAAAGAAAGAAAAGATGCGATAAAAGTAATAAAAGTCTGGAACATACTTTTGCATGAAAATAATCATTGTAATGTGGGATATCCTTAATTATTACTCTGCTTTGTGTATTTTATGGAAAGACGGCTTTGATGTCTGTTTTTTCCCCCTCATTTCGTCCAGGAATTGAGTATTTAATATGAAAACTTGACTATGACTATCGCATTAAATCATTTTAAATAATGACATTTGGTTTATTATTTTGTGGGTAATAATAAAAACACTGGAAAACTCAAACTGTGCTTGAAGCTTGTAATTATGCTTGACAATCTGGACAAAATAACTCTGACTTTCAATTATTTCTCAGGCTTCTGAGACAGAGTCAGAGTAAAACCCATTTCAAGAGACACAAACAAATTGCAACTTTACCAAAGGATGCATTTATTTTAAATGTCTCTGGCTCATGTGACAGTCGGTAGCAAAAACGCAACCGGGTGTGTTTGGGAATGTGCTCAGATTATATAGTAGTCCTTGCGGAAGGGTAATCAGGACAGCATTCATATGATGGAGTAAAAAAATAAGGGGCTCGGGATGAGTGATCAAGAACAATAGTGATCCTTAGTGATACAGTGACTCTATGAGAAAAACTAGGCCTCATGGCTTAACTAGCATGTCAGAGCAAGACCTTCTTGTGCTGTGATGACCTACAGGTTCTGCGTATGTAGGACAGAGAACAACAGGAGCACAAAGAAGGACATTTTCATGCATAGTGAAATCGAAATATTTGAATAAATCAGAATCCAACCCATGTATAGATCTGTTAAAGGAGCTGATAAAAGGCAAATTTGCACACGGTGATCAGAAATAATGAGGTATGGGTGGAGAACCTAAGATAAGAGATGGGAAGAATATTGCCATGCTCAATATATTGTGACTTCAACCATCACGATCCCAACCCGATCTATCAATAACATTCTTATTGATCTTCAAATGAGTTATTTTAGCAATTTAGTTGGACTTTGTAACTACAGTAGCATCTTGTGCTTTTGTAGATGGTCCCATGTTAACACCCTAAAAAGATCACCCAGTATAGAACTTTTTTCCCCGTTTAAGTCTGGATCCTCTAACAGTTTCTTCCTCATCGTGTCTGTTGGAACGTTTCCTTGCCACTCTCACCTCAAGATCCTTCATTAGGAAGCTACATTACTTGTAAAAAAAAAAAAAAAAAAAAGTCTTAATCCACCCCCCCCATTTCTTCTTATTTTGCTTCCAAAGAGCCAGGCGTTATCATTTTAATGAAGTCTTGAGAAATAGGTCTCCAGGCTTCACATTTTGGCTCTCATTTTTTGGCAAGTTTTTGCCTCTCATTTTCAGTCCAGTACCTGTACCTGAGTAGTTTCAGAGGAATGTTTTTAGTTGTCAAGCCGCACAGTGTCCTGTGAATTGTTCAAGAATGTAAAAACCTCACACTTAAGGCATGAACCAGAGAGAAACAAATACAGATAATGACAAATGATCAGGCCGGTAATTGCTACACAAATGATTCTGAATGTTAAATGGGTTGGAACAGATGAGAGGGGAAACAAGGTTGCTGCTGAGGTTGTTACATAAACAATCAATTTTTAAGTTGTTTCTTTAGGCACTTTGCAGCCTGTCACAGTAAATATTTATTTAAGCATTTATTTAATGTGAACAATTGAGGGGTGGCTCAACAATTTTGCACAGTATTGGTTATCTGCATTCAAACCTATGGGCAATTTATTTAGTCGATCTACCCACCAGTATGTCTTTGGCAAATTGGAAGAATTCAAATGGTACAGGGTGAACAGGAAACAGATACATGCATACAGTACACATACAAATCCCATTAATTAATTAATTTGACATAGCCTGACTTGTTGTTAAGTTGCTAATCATGATTTCAAAAGGTCTGAATCTACTTACTCAAAATATTGCTGATAACAGATGCTTTAAATAAAAATCATAACAGCATTCATTAAAAACAGGAATGTTCAGTACAGAATTTTTTATTTTTTTTTTGTCATCTGTTTAAACCAGTGGTACATCCCCTTCCAACCGGCTTGAAAACAAGCCTCTCGCTCTGTACTGGTCCACAAATAAAGCTCCTCTCGTAATTGGCATTGAGGAGGACTTGCTCAAACTGGCAGAACCAAGGGGGCAAAATGGGGGGCCGGACCGGCCTGGCTGGAGCTGGTTGCTTAGAGCCTGGAGTTGGCACAAAAAGGCCTATAGAACCTGTGTTCATCCAACTGAATGTATGTGATTGGCAAGGGAGGAATAGAGGACGATATACATCATGCAAAATGACTTTATGGTTTTAAAGCATGGTTGTCAAAGAACAAACAAACAAACAAACAAACAAACATTGGAGCCTGTTTGCTTCTCCACTAAATTCCTGGCCAAATTAAAGGGGGGGGGGGGGGTAAACAAACTACCTCTAAGAAAACTACATCTGAGATAAACAAAAAAATAGCTTTATCTTTACATTAGTAAGCAAATGATATCTCACACAATGCAAAGATTGATTAGTGCAACACAATGGACATCTGGGTCATGCTGAAGTTTTTCATTAGGGGTGCCGAGCCTTGTTATAAAGAAAGGCTGAGGCAGGCACCGAGCAATTTTGTAAGCCAAGTTTTAAAGAACAGGAGGAGGTGGAAGGACCTTTATTTCTCCTTAAAACCTATTGACTATAACTCTTCTTCTTTCTAATGGACACTTCACATGCTCACAGAGTCACACCAAGCCTTCACGGCCACAACAGATCCTTTGTACACTTGTGCAAAGTGTTGCCTTCACTTAAAGGAATACACACAGATGTAAATTAGAGAGAAGAGCCGTAGAGGACGACGCATTCTTGTGTGAAGTCAATTGCCTTGCTGTGTTTTTTCAGCTAATCCACCCTAATGAAGACACGATCCTGCAGAGCAACGGCAATAACAAGTGCTTCTCTGCACTTGCACTTGTCAGCTGTATGAAGCTAGGGATTATTGAGAAATATTATTAGCCATGTTTAAGCAAAATGAAAAAAAAAATTGCCACCTTTTTTTCACCCAGATTTTTTCTATTAGGTGAGTCTTCTTGGGAAGCTGCAACAGGTTCTTTGTATTGTCGATGCCAAGGGCCTGGGTAAGGGCTGCGGATTGAAAGCGTTCATCCACTGAGTTTCCAGAGCCTCCGACTTTGAACTGAAATTCAAAGCCTTATTTTTCCTGTGTTTACAAAATGAGGATACCAAGCACTCAGGCAAGCGTGTATATATATATGCTATGCCGAGAAACAGAGAAAGCCGGGTTTTTCCAAAACGCTGTTGCCCATGTGAGGCAAAAAAGCAGGTTGTTCAAGAATCAAGAGAGGATTTAAATGGGAAATCAAACAGTCCTCTCCTTTTTTTTTTTTTTTTTGGAAGGAAAAAGCAATTGTGTACAACGCCAAACACATTTTATTGTCAGTAGCGTCTGCTTGGCTCATGCTAGTGATGGTAGCAGAGAAACAACTGGTGTTCTTCATTGTTCCCAGGTCAAGTCCTCTCATAACCTCAATCACCAGTGGACTGTTTTGATGAATATTTCCCAGTATATAATCTAAGCATATAATTCCTATGGGACTGGTGACCCAATGCAACATGCTGTTGTTGTATGTAAGATGTACTGTAAATTTGTCAGTGGAAAATGTACAATGTCCAAAAGGACAGAGGAAGTGCGAGGGCAGAAAACTTCCTGTCGCCTTTGTGCTCGCCACATTTAAGGGTTAAGGACAAAAATTTTATTTGTGTTTTTGAACAATTTTACTACTGCATGGAACGTCTTCATGGAGTATCATTGAGGAAGGAAGTAATGTCTATAGCATTCCAGGAGAAAAAAATGTAATGTTGAATTTTTCTCTTTTTTTTCTTCTTTTTTTTTTTACCCTATTTAACACACACAAAAAAATTATCTTTTTTTTTTTTTTTTTTAAATATATATTTTTTGGATTTTTCCCAGATTTTAGTCGTATCCAATTCCTCCCCGTCACTAGGGGGCTCCCACATTAAGCTTCTACTACCAATCAGTCGGGTGGGCCGCAGACTATCACGTGTTTCCTCCGACCCATGTGACATCACCGACCGCATCTTTTCGAACTGCTTGCTCACGCACCATTGGGGCGGCTTAACACACTCGGAGGACAGCGCTATCCGCTCCTTCCGCTTGCGTGAGCTCACAGACGCCCCTGATTGGCTGTAGAGCCGTGATTAATGTGGGAGCACGAAGTACCTCTCATCCCTCCCCTCTGAGAGAACTCGGCCAATCAGCTCTCTCTAGACCTCCGGCTGAGAGAGGTTACAGCATCACCCGGTAATCGAACCAGCGATCTCCGAGTGATAGGACGAGCACTTTACCACTGCGCCACTCGGAGGCGTATTATCTTTTTTGATAATTTTTTTATCTTAGTAAATTACTATTTGCAAGTATCCCAACTGTTTTTATAAGTGGAAAAAAAAAAAAAAAAAGCAGAGACAATTTTCAAAACAAACCCTTCATACTGTATATTGCATATTGGTCTTCAAAAAAAGTAGAAGCAGTTACGAGCAAAATAATGTTATAAATGACTTCTTAGCAGCAACAGGTTTTCTGTCTGCCCGTAGTGCGAAGCATAAAATATGACACATGAATGAGTGTTTTGGGTTTCCCTGAATCACAGCATATGATATCACAGGCCTATGGTACATTACAGATTGAAGATTGAAGATAAAGATTAGTCACTTGTGTACCACCAAGACACTCCTGAGAGAGAGAAACTAAATTGTTGTAAACAAATAAAGCCCAAGCTTGTTTGGGTTGGCAAGTCGTAACAGTTAATTGCTTGAGAGGAGGTCTAACATTTGCAGAAGGGAACGAGCTTTGGGTCCAACACTATTATTTAACACGATTATGCAGAATTGTGCAATGTGCTAACTGCAACCCAACCATCACGTAGTTAAGTTCTGTCGGATGTGGCCAAAAACTGTGAACAACAGCACATGAACTGCAAGCACAGGCGTGAAAAAAGCATTAAAAATGTCCCACTAGTGGCAATGACATTTGCAATTATGGCATACCAAACTTGGGGGAAAAAAAAAAAAAGTTTTCCCTTTGGTTCACATGCTTCGTAATACGGTGTTTGTTCCTGTTGGAAACGTTTGTTTTTGAGCTTTGTCATTAACACCCGTGCTTGGATGGAGAAATCGCTGTGTTGATAATGTGTTCTCAGAGATTGGAATTACTGTAGGTGTTCCAAAGCTCTAGGATGCGTTGTCTGGAGCACAACGTGGCGTTCTGAGAGTTCCTGAGTCTCTATGTACGTGTATCATTTATTGTTCCCGACTTCCCCACAGGATGTCACATGAGCCTGTGTGTATTTGTGTCAACGTGGGAAGCAGCGGGTTTGGACCCTGACATAGGGTCAACAGGAAGAGGAGAGGAGTGAAGCTATACTGTGAAGTGCTAACGATTCGCCCAGAGTGTTGCTGGTATCTTCAACACCACAACCAGAAGGAATGGCAACTGTCAACAAGTCCATTTTCATTTATTGTATTCCTTGACATATTTTGCTTTGAAAAGTTGTCAGAGGTCATGGTCAGCCATTGTCAGAGCAGTTGGGGGTTTTGTTCAGGGGTCCAATTTTGGTGGGATGGTAGTTCCAGGATTTCATTTTACTGCTTTCTTGTCTGTAATACACCCTTAGGTGTACTTTCATCAAGTTCTTTCATAATGTTCATAATGAGTTCTTCATAATGTTACAATATCAGTTTAGATTCCTGAAAAGGTTCTACATGGAATGTGTAAGGTATAAGGAGTCATAGTCAATCCCTGGGATGTTTGGATCATTTGGGGATTTAGATGCCCATCTTCTTATCACTAATGCATGCTTAGATGAATTCTCAAAGGTATTTTTTTTTATGTTAACCATTTTTTGCTTTAACAACACGTTTCTACCTGGAGGTCATAAGTGATGGTTAGCAGTTGTATAACACTACTGGATGAGTTCAAGGGCTTAACTGGACAGTCTGACCATTTCTGGATTTCTTGTCTGTAAAATGGGTTATCAGGTGTTTTTCTTTTCAGGAAATTAAGCGTTTTCTAAGTGAGTTATTCTTGGAATAAGGCATTCTTCAGCACCTACAGTATAGAGCAGGTAAAATAGTGTTCAAGAGGTGAAAGCAAAGTCCTAGCTTATGAGGTTTTTAAAGGTAATGAGGTTTGTAGACCTTCTCTACTAAAGACACACAATTTCCAAACACAAAGTATTAATTTTAGCCATAATTTACATATTTTAATTAATAATATCATATAATATACAGTACATGGTTTTTACTGACAGAAATGAAATGTATGTATTGAATAAATAAATATAGTGTACACCTCAAAGGGGCATTGGTGGCTCAGTGGTACAGTTGGTTTCCCACTTGCCGTGTGGAAGGCCTGGGTTCAACTCCATCCCCAAACCCCAGCCACTGGATGTATCTTGGTCAAATTTTGCACAGATGGATGAACCACTCAGTGGCCTCCTGTAACTCTCGTTCTCTAATTGATCAATGCATATCATGCTAACAAGTTTTTTTTTAAAGTTCCATTTTTTGAGCAATCAGAGATCTTCAAAATGCCATGGGAATTCTTCTGGCTTACCTGGCTTATAGCGTATACAGTGCCCTAAAGATTTACACAACACTCACTCTCTCTCGATTTTCTGGCTCCAAAGTCAAAAAGAAGACAGCTTCCTCCTTGGCATCAATATATCAGATTTCCAGAAATACAATACAAGCTTGTCTAGATAGGTAGTGCTCTCTGGAAGGAGAACAAATAAGGAAGGAGTCTCCACTTCAAAGTGGCATTGGTGCCTCAGTGGTAGGTTTCTCGCCGGCCATTCGGAAGGCCTGGGTTCATTTCCCACTCAAACCCCAGGTCACAATCCCAGATAAAAGACTAACAACAACAACAACAACCACCACAACTGTACACTTGAACTTATCAACATTTCTGTATTTTATATACAGAGAGACAAAAATGTATACACACTTGAACACTTGCCCTTTTAAGGCCTAGTTGATGCTATCATGTGACCGTCAGAAGAGAAGAATATTTTTCAAGTCTGTATACATTATATACACACACACACTGTATGGGTGTATTATTTAATTGCATAAATAAATTGCAAAAAAAAAACACTATCCACTGCAGAGTTGAGTGCATTGGGTGCACGATGTGATCTCTGCTTGGGGGACGACTTTGTTTGAGTTTCTGTGATATATTTGTGAGACAAAAGCTCTTAACTTTTGTACTGAAGAGGGAGGAGCCAGGTTTTTTAGTAAGTAAGATGAGGGGTTTGTCTTTTGGGTGGGCTGGGGATTATGGTGCATTTCTAGGAATTGCAGTGTTAAAGGGACAGTTGAAAAACACACACACACACACACACACACATACACACACTTCTATTCATTTAAGCTTAAGAGTAGATGCAGTTTAAAGGTGTCTGCAAAATACGGTGAATTTAAATGTGAGTGAGACACAGCTAGCCGTTTCCCATCCAGAAAAAAAAGTCTAGTCAAATCCACAACAGCCCTTTAATTGTGTTAGCAGTTAACTGTTAGGAGCTCATAAGTCTGAGCTTGTTACATTCCCCCAAGTGACGTCCTCACGCACGACCCCTAACACCGAGCTGCTGGGACGTGATGTGATTCCAGCGTCTCCTTCCGATAGAAGAGACGTGCACATGCTCATGCCCCGAATGACACGGACATGAAATTTCTCTCTGGCCGTAATAAAAGGCCACATTCATTCCATGGGAAGCACTCTGATGATTCACACTCATGGTTAAGTGTTACTAGACAGCTTCATTGGAATGAAGGTCGATAACTGCTGTCACATCCCCTCTTCTCCAGGGGCTACTCTCTTCTTTTTTACTTTTGACTTCTGTGTGTGTGTGTGTGTGTGTGTGTGTGTGGAAATTTTTCCATTGAAACGTGTTTTCCATTTGCTTGCTCTGCAGAAAGTTAGTCATGAAATTGCTTGTGCTGACATGGTCTTTCAGCCACACACACACACATACACACACACACACACACACACACACACATACACTCTCCAAACATCTTTACCCGTCTTCAAAAACACGTCCTCGCTATCCCTTCCATTCCATTAAAACACAAAAGGAGCCGGGGCTAGTGGCAGTCATAAAAAATGCACAGTCTCTTAAATTAAAGAAAAACAAGCAAAGGAGGTCTTATAACGCCTGGCTTTATAACAGGAAAACATTTTTTTTTTTTTCGTTATTAAACCTACTGGCCTGTTGTAGTTAAATCTCGAACGGCTAAACAAATGTTTTAATTGCTCCTCCGAGCTTGTTAAAAGACCCCGAATATGGAACAAGCACATGAGCCAGGTTTGAAAGACTGGCCTTGGTGGTTGATAAACTGTAAACAAGTTTTCCTATTAGGTTTCTTTTTAATGCAATGTTATTTTAGTTCCTCATACCAAAGAATATAGAAGTGTAGAGCTTGTAGAAAATGTTTGAGAAGATGTGAAAAGCCATACATGTGGCTTTCTTGGTGATTTTGTAGCATTTTCTGTATCAAATAAGCGGTGCGCAAATATGAGCATGAGTGTATATACACATACACACGTACACCCCCACATGCACGCACTTGCATTACAGTTGATCCGGACCACGCGGCTGAAGCATCAACACTCGCACCACATGCTTTCACACACCCATGTCACACACGTCAGCACTGCCTCACCATTGGACCAGCAGAAAATAAACACACACTGCAGTGTGACGGGGTGTGTTTATCTGTGACTGGGCTGCAGACTTCTGAGACTCTCCGTAAGACATGGAGGTAAAAAAAAAAAAAGGCAGCTAATTATACAGAATTCTGCCTGAGTTTGCCTATACATTATGTACAGGTTCACGGATGACGTTAGAAGACACTACAACGGCTCAACATGTTGATTTTAATTTCTAACCAACTCTGGCCACTGACTTATATATATAAT